>QFEY01003331.1:0-17733 GCA_003316435.1 Russula virescens | reverse complement strand
ACTGCCCACCAATATCAAAGGATACAGAGGTGCTTGGCAGCGGCAGGGTGGGAAATTCCTCGTGGGCTACATGCACATGCACGACGGCCCGGGGTATCTGGGTGAGATTCGCATTCGAGATAGAGCGACGACCTCTTTCGAGGTCCCAATTCACCGCTCTAACAAGACATCTGCTTTATTAAGCACAATGAAGAGCGTGATAAAGGATTGTCATACATATCGGCAGAGGAACCTAAGTCTGCCAGAGAGGTATATGTCCATGTTGCAGTGATCGACATCGATATCATCGCAGGCACCACGAACATCTATATTTTGGGGGAGAGAGGTAAGAAGCTGGTGCTCTCAGCTGCTCGTAGCAGAGAAAAACATACGAAATTGAGGGCAGCTAATGTTCAGAGCAGTTAATATCCTTCAGGCTAGATTGAAAAGAATAACATACGGCTCAGGTCCAAACAAAAGAACACCTGCAGTATACAATGTCTCTGAGCGGGGAGCACAAGGAAACTTATGATATAGTACTTGCCACCGCAATAAACCCGACTCCCACGGCAAACAGGATCCAGATAACGCCCTTAAGCACATATAATCCATTAGTGGAATGGATAGAGAGCACCACGATCACTAACGACCTCACCTGCTTCCAGAGTATGTTTCCAATGCCAAACATACCACTGCCACAATTGCGTATACGGAGAAGACCAAGAAACATGATGAAAACCAATGCGATGTCCATGATCAACAAGATAATGAAAGTAAGTTTGTTATGCCCCATTTTTGGCAAGCTGCAGCCTGGCCATGAAGAGTGGAGCTGCGAACAGTTAAGTGTAACAGGTTAAGAAAAATCAAGATCCAGTTTCACCCGGGAGATCGCTGATGCCGATCCACATTAGTAAGGGGCACTATTCGTCTGCAGTAGAGAAGGAGGAAGACCTGCCTTGTGCAGCAAATGCCAGGTAAATAACCCATATGCCAGTTGTAAGAACTATGACAATCTTATTCTTTTTCCATATCGCGATGCTAGCAGATCCTTTGAGTATCCACTTCGGAAGGCTCGAAATAATCGCGAGGAACAGAGTACAAGGACTTACGTGCGAATCACAAGCAACAACAAAGCCGCGGAACGCGCTAGGTAACCAAAGATCTGGGGAAAAAGAAAGGGTGAAAAGCACAACGTTACCAAAGACAGAAGTGTAACGGGAGAAGCTGATTCGCTCACAAACGTAAAAATGATCCAGAGCTTGGAAATACAGCTCATCAGGCTCGTGCGTGACGAAACGGTGCAAGACATAGGATACAGCACCCACCTGACAGTCGATTGATCTTTCAGTATCGATGCCGATGAATGTAAGGATTACAGCCACGAGAGTGGTCAAGCGCGTAAAAGAGTATATCTACACAAGTGTGAATTCGATCAGAGGCAGATCCCGGTTAGGCAATGGGACCCTCCGAAGAGCTCGTCAATACAGACCCATATCGTTCGCCGGTAAGGACGACGCCCTTGGATTACACTCCATTCGTAGTCAAGAGTGGTGAAGAACTCCCAGCTGGTGATTAGAGGGTCGAGTCATCATAAGAGAGCCAGGGAGCACTACTACAGGACTGCCTCACATGTAAAGGCCACCCGAGGCGTGCCATAGCTTCATAAATACCCCTGTAGTAGGGCGGCCCGTGAGCTTTCGAAGCTACGGATCTATGCCGGGGAGAATACGAACGGTACTCACCGATGATTTCTTTCGAATTGTGGAGGTCAGCCATCCCAAGGTACGTAGGTGGTAATGTTGGACTCTCACCGTGTGGATTAACAATGCAGTTTATAAACACGATCCGTTCATCATGATTACGATGGTCATCTGTATGGCACGAGGAAGTATCTGCAGATGGGATTCCCCTGTGATGCCTTGATGCCTTCACGGAGAGCAGATATCCCGCGGTCGACGTGGCTGTATGTTCAATCAGAGAATGACACGACTCCGAAGATGAGACGTGTCCTACGCTCCTAGATATGCTACTTACTGTGCGTTGCAAGAATGTACGATGTGATGACCTACCGTGTTATAGGACCTTGGCTCTTCAGACCCTCGAACTTCAGGTTCCAAGATGTTTTGTTTAGTGTCAGTGAACGACCTTCATTCCTCAAAGTTATCAACATGGGTCTTGTGGCTGGAATACCCGTGTTGGTGTTGATGACGTAGTACCATAGCCTCACGTTCTGTTCACTCATTCTCGGTTCAGGTCGTCTCGACCGCGGTTTTTGGGGGTCAACGTTCAACCTCTAACGTAAGCGCACGTGCGATTGCCGCATTCGGGAGAGCACGAGTCCTACACGTTGTAGTGCGCGCCCGGGAATAAGACAGATCGCGTGGGGCCTACAGTAGGGAGGCACCACTGGATGGATGGACGGATGGATTGGCTGGCATGTGGGTGCGCAGCAGCACAGGAAATAGGATCAGGGCAAACGCTTCAGCAACTTTGCGAAGAAGTTCCATCTTATTATACAGACCGTCGGTGCAGAGGAACGTTGAACGACGGTATGATATCCTACTACCGTAATACCATGATCCTAAGTTATTTCAAGTTCAACTTGATGTAATTTACTCAGGTCTATGATGACCGGAGAGCGGTGGGCGCGGATATTTCATTGCATGCCCCCTAGCCTCGCATGCCAGGCGTTCGGAAACCTTCTCTTCCCTTCCACCTCAGCTGAACGGAGGTGTCGGAGTTGGTGATGACGGAGTTTGGAACGGAGTGTGGAAAAAGAAAGGTTGCGACACCACTCACCAGCAGATCACCCGCGGACAACGTCGCAATAAGTTAACAACCTACTGCGGTATACAGTGCACTCGCTGGGAGAGTCCGCCGCCGCTACCGCACATGTGTGTGGCTCGGATTCAAGAAGCTATGTAGTAATCAACTGTGGCTCTGCCCCGCAATTGACTGGCCCGGAAAGAGAGGGGTAATAGAACGGGTCCACGCCGCGGGCCCCACGGCGTGCGTCTCAGGTTTGACTGCCAGTGGTTCTCCATTGCACCGTACCCATGCGGTCTGAAATCAGCTACCGATCACACCTCGCCGAATAGGTGAAAAAGATGCCATCTCCTCTGAGTGGGACGTCCGTCGTCATGTCTAAGTGGCGACCGCTCGAACTTTCCGTGTCTGATGGTCTCAGTGTTTCAGATCGTATACGGTGCCATTCTGATGCGAACTGAAGAGCTCGGAAATGATCACTTCGTTACATCCCCAGCAAAATCCCATCATGGCTCATGACTGATCGACGAGAGAGGTGGTCTTTCTAGGAACACCCGAATACACGTGTCAGTGTCAGCCTGAGGGTGAAGCCATGACAATCATTAGGTAGATGATACCACGTATGAGATGGGATCCGATGTTACCAACGAAAGTGGACCACCAGTATATTATACTGATCTTCCATGCATGCGTCATGGCGGGTCACCTTATCCTCGACACCGTTACACTGTGTGAGACAAGTTGAGAAAGTTGGTACAAAATTTGAAGTCGCCAACAAGGACTTAGTTATAAGCCACCGGGTTTCGGAATACCGATACCGCAGTGCAGTGGACCAGGACCTCGTCTACACACTGTATGCTGCCTTTATCGCAGCTATCACGCCCTGACTCACGGGGTATTACAGTGCATAATTCTTCCGAATCTGTGCCCCCGACAAACAACACACGAACAAATACATAATGAAAAAGGTACCATATATCGTCCAATGTCCATGCCCCGCCTGAGTAGTAGTCCCTACGGCTCGCCCTCGCCCTCCCAGGATCCCAAAAGAAAGAAGTGGTTCTTTTCACGCAGGTGTGAGCCAACACCAGGGTGAATCCCTTTGGCCAAATCACCAGATGAGACCCATTTTGACGCAAGGCGAAGAAAGCAAGGGTAGGTACACGATCGCCTTTACTGCAGAGGTTCGTCGCCACCTCCATTACCTATAAGAAAGCCCGAGAGGATAAGCACTCGAAGCTACGATGAAACGGGGAAAGAAAAAAGAGAAAAAGAAATATGACACGAACCCCCATACATGTTTGCAACGTTGTGTTTGTCTTTGGTGAAGCTGGGAAGCGCGGCAGCCCACGCCGCGAGTGCGAGGAGGACGAAGGATAAGTTGAAGATGCTGGAGCGCATGATTGATTGTATGATGAAAGGGAGGTTGCGAATAGTGTAGGGAGTACGTGGGATATTAGATAGAAAGATGAGTTTTAGTTAGTTGGCTTCTTGACCGAGGGTAAAGAGTGCCAATGATAATAGTAGATCGATGACTTGGAGGAATGGAATGGTAGAGCACCACGACCAGCGTTCTTATAACCCTTTATGCACCGACCCGACCCGAGCCCGAGCACATGGAAAAAAGGAATATAAAAATAAAATCTCCACCCAAATTTCTATCTTGCTCCTTTTGACCTCTCTTCTTCCGCATCTTCGAGGCGCGGCGATATGGTATTGGATACAAATTGGCGGATGTCATTTCGGTCCCATGTGGGTCAATTAATGCACCATCATGATAAACTCGGGGCTGTACAGGCGAGCGTCCAATCACCCACAGTTTCTCGTCAGCAAGCGAGGTTATGGGTAAAGTCGACCGACCGACTCGGGCCGACCGCGGATACAGTATATTCTCGAGAAGCGGAAAAAGTGAAGAAACGCACGTCGTCATCGTCGGCCCGTAAAAATTGCCCGCGGCTTTCTGTACAGTAGTACATTATAGCGAGCAACCGCGGCAGCTATACTGTAGAGGTATCTTCGGGCATCGAGCATTAGGCATCAGAGAATTAGGGCATCAGGCCACAGGAACGGAAGCATGCCCTGCATGTAATACTGTACTGCATGGGATTAGAAAGGTCGTCTAGCCAGTCAGGAATCCTATTTTTCTGCAAGATACGTCCACCGCTGGCGGCAAGCAGGATGTGGCGCCGGCATGAGAAATGACGTGGCGGTTTTGGGCCTCGTAAGTTACCATGACAAGAGTTATAAGATGCAAATGTAATGGGACTGAACCGAGGATTTCGGTGAGAAGTAAAGGACGCGGCGACCATCTGGCCGCGTTCAGCCACCTCTTAACTCTTAACTGTACTGTAATTATTGACTGATATTACAGAATTGCTAGATAAGGATACAAAGATGCGGTGATGCGAATGTCGAAAAACGGAGTCCCGACACTCGGTACTGGTATGATACGATACTCTACAGACGTCTCTGTACTAGTTTTGGGGTCTACAGTTTGTCGCCTTTAGAATCAAGCAGCGGGCTAGGTAACCCCGTCGCGTCTGAACAGGAATGGAGTTGTCCCTCGCGCGGCGCGTATATGATCGACAGGGGTATTCGCGTCTCCACCCTCGTAAGCGCAAGTGGTTCCGAGACGTGCATGCTCGCGAGCCGTTTCGTTATTGTGAACGTTGGTGATTTCCGCAAGACAACAAAAATGACGACGACGATAGGATAAAGACCCTGTTGTACATGAAAACACCAGAAACAATCACAGATCAGCAGGGGAAAGAGAGATGGCGGAGAAAGGAAACAGACGGAGACGTATGGAAGGATGGCGTCCATGACAGCGAAGCCTGGGTCCGGAAACACCCGGAACGCGGATATCAAGTAGAGAGCCTGTCATAAATGGCACCAACCCCCAACGTGTCAACAACAGCTGGTATTGGAACACTCATAAAAAGACGCACCCATATGCAACAATATGCAAAGCCCGACTCGACCAACAGGGCGAAAATCTTCTCAGCCTGGATGGCAACGCCGTATTTACCGAGGTGATTGATCAACACGCGTCGTTTCCTCCTGCGGTACCATCATCATCGCTCTCTTTGAGTAAAACAAAAAACGAGTATTGGGCTGGCCACCGGCACACGCACCACGCTTGGATACCGATCAACGACGTGGACAGAAAGTTTGTCGCGAGCGTAGGTCCGACCAAAATCAGCGCGCGACGACCGCCGCGTAGGATTGCGCTGCTGCCGGCCTGTTGGGTGGATGACGACGAGGAAAGACCGAAGAGAGGTGAGAAGCTCAGGCCGAGGTCGGAGCCTGCAGCAGCTAACGATGCCAACCACGGATCAGGAACCAGCCTCAGACGTTCTCCCGCGGGTGGTGGGGGAGAGAGAAGCTGAAGACTTACCAATACTGCCGAGGACGAATAATGAGAGGATGGCGACGACCCTCCGATCGTAATTCCACAGCACGGCGGCTCTCCACGCGCATACGATATTGCTGATTATATACTTGAGGATGACGACGGAACGCGTGGACACGCATAACGCAGACACGTAAAGGGTCAGTCTCGAGTCATTGACGAAGATGAAGAAGATGTATGCGCCACTCACGATGATGCAGGCGATGGTGGCGCCGACGGCCGTGGTGATGTTGGTACGGCGCACGGACCAGAGCGAGCCGCCGCTGGACGAACTGAGTTCGCGTGCGAACTGTTGAAAGGCGAGCGATGTGTCGAGCACGAGGGCTACGAGGCCGAGAGCGAACATGGCCGTCGTCGCTACGAGCATGAAAAGGCGGGGCGCCGAGCGCAGCAGGCCGCCGCTGCGACTGTGTTTTTTTTTGTTATTGGGGGAAGACGTTACATCAGTCAATCAGAATCGGTTTAACGAACCCCTCGGGGTGGAAGGAAGGGAGGAAGATAGGAAGGGAGGAAGGGAAGGGACAGGGAGAGGACGTGTGAAAAGAAATAGCGATGTGTGGCTTACAGGAGGATGCAGAGCGACGTGCCGTAAAGAACGACGTATGCGCCTGTTTAGTTTTCCCCGAGGCCAGGACAGCCGCACATAGGCAAAAAAAGGGTTGAAGAGAATATAATTTTTCGAGACAGGTGTCGATAACAAATGAAGTGCGTTCAGTGTTCGCCTACGATCCTTCGGAGGTGTGTGTGTATATGCTCACCAAAAACGATGCCGACGAAGAGGTTGCCGTACGCGGTGGCCTGTTGGGTATCATAAAGCTCCAACAAGAGCTCCGTCACCGTATCCGTGCTCGTATTCGTGTTCGACCCCACCGACACGGACATGTTATCCAAGGTTATTCAGTTGTCGATCGATATCGAGAAGAAGCCTATCGGAGGAGTGGGGATGGGGTTCGTCGGGAACACGGACTTGAGCGATGAGCGGACTCGAAGGGTAACCTGCTACGAAGGGAAAGGAGTGCAACCCGATTCGAGCGCAGGGAAAGAATGAGA
This sequence comes from Russula virescens, assembly GCA_003316435.1. Lineage (NCBI taxonomy): Eukaryota > Fungi > Basidiomycota > Agaricomycetes > Russulales > Russulaceae > Russula > Russula virescens. The sequence goes on along the minus strand of QFEY01003331.1, from coordinate 10,526 downwards.
TTGTGAGCCATAGAGTATTTGAGGGATAGAAATCGAGGATGGCGAGCATCCGAGCTCTGGGCTGAGTCTCCGGGCGGCCGCACTGTTTAGCCTTTCCCGTGGCGCTGGTCACTTTTTTTCTCACCCGCGGGTTTACAGCTGTACTTGTACTCTTCGGTAGCTTTAATGCCGCCATCAACCCATCAACCGTTCCTTTTTTTTTGATTACTGTATGGCCTACTATATCATACGGGCAACTGCGAAGCAGAAGCCTCTGGAAGTGGTATTGATCCCTACGATTCGTGACCTCAACGTGATGTGATATCGAATGAGGTGTCTACATATTCAGGGCAGCACCGTACACCTCATTGGCTCCATATCTATAATCGATCTACATATCTCGTTGCAAGAACGCGAGCGCTTTCGAGGTACACAAGCCAATATCCCTTCCTGGTGCGTGCCTCGGATCCTCTGACGCAGCCCCCTGTGAATTCCTGGCATAGGCAACTAATATGATAGACGCGAGCGAGATATAAGTTAGTAAAACAACAACACACGAGATATTCACCGACTGTTTCTTCCTTGGTGCTGGTCATCTCCACCAGTAGTCGTTGTTTCCCGCACCGAAGGGACACGCCAGTAGGAACAATTAGCATGTTCCTGAGTCGCACGTAAAAAGATTGGCTCGGTTGTTATCGCATCTCGGCGTTAAAGTACCGAACCTGGATATGCAACGCGGGAGCATCTTATGCGAGAGCCTCGGCAGGTCGACCTTACTACTACTGTAGTATGGTCGTCCATGGCAAGAGCCCAAACATCGACGGTCGCCGCAACTGATCCGATTTTACCGATGCGCTCGATTACCATGACATCCGCCGAGTCGTGGAAATCAGGGATCAGTAGCACGAGACTGATATTCTCCACCCTGTGATCCAACGCCAGAAACTGCGAAGCAGGAACGATCAACCTAATCTGGCAGATAAAAATGATGCTGTAGATTTACCTAGGGGTCGACGAGCAAATGTCAATTGCTCTTAGGTACGGTGCCAAAAACGACGCAAGCCATCGGGGGTCGGGCTGTCTGGAGGAAACTTTGTACGAGCGCGCGAGGGAGAGCTTGGATTGCGGGGAATGGAAAGTTTGTCTTCTTCGTCTCGTTGTGGTAAAGCAAGTTAGGAGTTGATGTAGGTGCTTGGGGTCGCAAAGCTTCGCAGGATCGCTATAGGGAACAAGACATTGTCCAGGGCGAGGAACAAGATCCAGAGCTATACAGATTGCAGTAATGAAGAACCCGCAACTCAAGAGGGGCATTGATTTTGGAAGGGAGACGGTTTATCGTTTGTGCCCAGAGCGGTAAGCTCTGAGCGCCCGGGAGTCTCGGAATCTCGTTCCATTTTCTTTTGGGATAGAGGTGGCGCCACATAGCGTACTGTATAGAACGGCCCCATGCTAACGGGTATAAGAGAGGAATGCATCGGGCTTGGCCTTTCCGTAGTAGAGGTTTGGGGGTACAGAACACTTTCGCGATGAGACCCCGGGCGCATCACTAATGACAGAATACACCTGGGCTAGTGAACTGTGTCAAGAAGCAACAGAACTTGAATGGAACGCTTCTCTTTCTCATCTCGGCGTGTGATTTCCGCTTCTAGCGGGCGGGATTGTCCAAATCTACCATTACAACCGGCGCGAAAAATCCCGGGGAAGGTGGGTGTCCCGGACGAGGACTGAGCGCTGAGCGCTTGCGTCATCACTATTTCCAATGGAGGCATGCATGACCGCTACTACTCTGCTACTCCGCCCGCGATACTGTAACACCGGGGCATTCGACCCAAGGTGGATTAGCACACGCAACACGCAACGTGGGGACGCCGTAACCACGAGGCAAAAATGACCATACCATACGGATGACCGCAATGTAGGTCTCACATACTGAGGTGCTTTTTTCTCATCGGGTGTCCATAAAAGGGCTACAGGTCACCAGGAGGTCGGGGATCAGGAAGAGGAATCGACTACATGGACTTAGAGACGTACTATTAGGGGTGAGCCCGCCGACGATTTGGTTGTTGGGGTCAAAGTTGAGTTCGAGGGCTCGGAAGTCTACGAAGCACGAAGCACGATTCGCCGCGTCACCAGCCGACCGGAACAAAGCAAAAGCAAAAGAAAAGGAAATTTGAAACGCCCCGTCGCGAAAGAAGGACGCAAACCACTCGAGTCAGCGCATCACATTGATTGTCGCCAATACACACCGTCAACATCGAAAAAAAAAAGAATAGCGCCTGGTCGTAGTAGCAAAGTTTTCCCAGTTCCGGACAAGCATGAGATGGGGGGCTCAGGCTCAGTAGCCCAGCGCCTGCCGCTGACGGAGATACGGTAATTTGAAGCGAAATGTTGCCGCCGATGCGCGAATCGGGATCGTTGATGGTCGCCGTCAATGGTGTCGATGGTGAGTTCAGCGTGCAGGTTGAGTAGAGGCAGTTACTCGAATGCCTTTGTTGATAACTAGATAACTAACCGTCCGGGTTTCGGATGCCCGATGCCAAGCAAGCCGCGGAGCGCCGCACCGCACGATCGAGTCTGACGACTGTCTGACGGACCCATCTCGGAACCACCACCACCTACCATTCGTTAGCTCGACGCGACCCGGCCGCGTAGTGCACCCCTCCACCCCGGCATCGCCACTTTTTTTCTCTAGCGTCAGGGAATACAACGGAGACCAGTCGTCGCCCAACATGCCCAGGCTCCGAATCGTAAGCAAATCATCCAAGGGGGAAAAAAGAAGTCGAAATGATCAACTGTATTATTTTTCCATGACTAGAACCACAGTCTCGAATCAGATGTCCGTTTGTGAAGACGAACGGCATGTGCGTTGGGAATGCAGATGCGAGCGGAGACGAGAGAAGCGAGCGCGTTGTCGTTACACGCGGGCTATCCTCGGCGCAGTATCAACTCGCGCGCGTAAGGCGAGAGACCGCATCCTGCTCGGAGGTTAGTTTTAGCAAATTTTTGTCGTTCTTTCGGGGTCCTCTGAAAGGTGAAAGGCAGTAGAAGAGAAACTTTCGATACCAACAACGATCACGCCTCGTGCGCTTAGGAGGTCGACCTCGGTTCGGCCTCCAACGAAGAGCAATTCCCTGTTTCATTTATCCCATGGTGGGGTCTAGGTTCATGGCATCCCGGCCCTCCTTCCTCTGGCCTTGCCATCGTGCCCTAAAGTTCCCTTCAGGTTCAGGCCCTCACCAACCTCACCTGCACTCGTTCTTCCATTTAATCAAGAAACACATCCACCTCGAGCTATCATACCACCTTACACGGTACATTGTTTTGGCGTCGATATTTTGCTTCGGTGGATCACACTGCTTTCGGGACTCCAACCAACCTGCCTCTTCCTCTTCCTCTTCCTCATACTCTCGCTATTGTACGACATCTCCCTCACGTTTCGCGATCATTCGGACTTGCGCCGCAGGTGTCGGCCCGCATCGGTTCATACTATTCTCGTACATGGGGCATTGAATCATCCTTGGCCCTCTCGCACCCGTCCGCATGAACATCGGATCATATCGACGAACATTTCACGTGGCCCTCTTCCACCAGCTGCGCTGCCTCGACGCCATCAGGCATGAAATTGTCAGAGCCGGAGTCGGCGAGAGATAGCGAGCTGAGCCGGCATTACCTGAACCACATACGGAAGATGGTAGGAGTACCTGTCGAGCGGACCTCGCAGTCGACTCCGTGCTGGGAAGGTGCCTCGAGGCTCGAGGAGGCGCCCATTCATGCGGATACAAATCAGTGCGTAGACGGGAAAGTCGTATACCGTACGAAGAACTGGAAAAGAACCAACGGGAGTATGATATGGGTGATGGGTCTCAGCGACATCATCAGGTACAGTGTTCATTCTTTCACCCCCGTCTTTGCAAAAAAAAAAGAGGGAAAAGAAAGCATGTGCTCTGAAACAGTGAGCCCATGTCCGAAGGGGAACGTTAACTCGGGTGCATTATCTGATTACGCGTCAAGCGAATCGTCAAATGGAACTCGTGTGATATTGTTCTCGTAGTTGTGTACGTACTATGTCATGGAGGTGTTCATTATGGCTCCTTGACTAGCCTGCGTATAGTATAGATTAAAGATATTGATCTTAAGGCTTCCGAGTCATAAGCGATGTCAACGTCTGGCATTGTGGCGGTGGCGTGGCATTCAACAATCACTGCGGAAATGAGTTTTTTTTCCGCGCGCTTTATGGTATGATTACATGATGTAAAGATCGCCTTTTCCAACCTATCTTTAATTGCAAAATCTTATCAATCCGACACAACAATGAATGCGTATAGACACCATAAAGACAATCAGATTACCTTCTTCCTCGGGCAATCTGCGTGTGCAGATTATTGCGATTCTATATAAAGCAGAGATCCGTTTACGGTGTGCTTTTCATGTCTTTAGCATTTTCCTGGATTCGGCTTTTGTGCAGATTATGATGTCATTATGGTGTACTTAGAAAACAACAAAGAAGCTGCATATACGCGATCCTTGTATATACAGGCAGCACGACATAGCATTTCCTCTTCCCTTCGTGCTCTCTCCTGCCCCCCACCATGTATAACCAACCAATGACTCAAAGGTATCCAACAAGTACCACCTCATTGTCCAGTTTCCAAGGAAATTTGCCACGTGAGGGCCATGGTGGACATGCCTCAGCGCGTGAGCATCCTAGGCCCCCTGGTGCCTTCAACGAATCTGAGACGCATGACGCCGATATTTCTTGCGCCAGCTCGATTGGCAGCGGTGACATGCGGACTAGGGATGGTACCTTCAGACGGGTTAGTAGCATTAACACCAGCTGTGCACCAGGACTTAAGCACCTACTTACCCTTCCCTTAGTCGCCATCCAATACCCCTTTTGGTGTATCTCCGGAATACAATTTCCCGACTGGAGGCGACACGTACAACAGGGACTCAAGACGAGTGAGCGTAAGTGAATAACTAACGATGCTAGACTTCGCTTACCTGATCTTCTATAGACGCCATCTGAAGGGTCATTTTGCATGGCTCCCGATTACTTCCCACCTTTCTACGAACGACCCAATGACGAGTTCGGTGATAGGTCCATATCCTCTGAATCTCTAGGACCAGATCACCCTTCAAGTTTCAATCCCCACTACTGTTCATCAGTCCAGAGTCCGAGCAGTAATACGGGATCGCGTCCTACCTGGCGAGGCAATAACGCAGTCAGCGGCTACCGGCCCTTATACTCATCCAATGTCTGCATGGGTTTGCCGGGAGGGCCATATGGCAACCAAAACCCAGAATCGCTGCACGCATCTATCGCCCAGATAGCCTCTGAGATTAAGCGAATGTCAGCGCAAGTAGCTAACTTGGCAGAAGCAAACAATCAAATCCTCACTCGTATGGACTCTTTTGAGAGTCATATGGATGCTTTTGAGAGTCGTATCAGCACGCTTGAAGGGATGGTCAAAGAGGGGAATGGGAGCTGTCCTAAGAAATCTGGTGGGAGTACGAGGGGTACCGTGAAAGACCATCCTTTGCTAAAGGTCAGTTATTCCTTCAGTTCGTCTGTGACATGTGGTTGACCTCAAAATAAATAGTCATACGTTCATGATATGTTCTTTGAGCTATGTGATGTGGATAAGAATGACGAAATTGGAAACTGTACCGAAGAACTTGTTGCGATAGAGCCACTTGAAGATGGGTCTGCATTTTGTCTTGAAGGGAACAGGGAGATATGGCATCCTTCATGGAGAGGGACTATCGGCGATAAAGTCAATGTGCAGTTCATCGCTGCGGTGGTCAAGCGCATCTGGCAAAACGAAGAGGTCAGTAGACATGTTTCAATGTGAGACGTACTTATAATTGGCGTAGCGACTTCGGTCCACAAAAAACGGTGGGATAGAAGATAAGGATTTTAACAAGCGGGCAATCACGGATTGTACCAAGATCTATTGGAGGAACTGTCACAAACAAAGGCTCTTGAGGGATGACCCCAGGAAGCATGATGAATACTTGATCGTACAAAAACATCGTGGATGTCGATTGGGAGTAAGCCACTCTTTTATATCTGCAGCAATTGTTAGTTGATTGTTGATCATGCATCGACCATGACCAGCATACGAACATGCGCAGACAAGTCGTAAGCCAGTACTGCACAGACGAATCCATCCCTGTTGATGAAGCGATGGCGATGCTCGACACTGACTATGCCAGTGAGCCACAAACATGTGGGGAGGAAAGCGAAGATATAAAGAATAGGCACGATAAAGCCGGTTTGGGGAGTGACTCGTGGAAAAACATAGGCCTCACATGGAGAAGCCCCGATGTGAGTAAAAGTATCGATGTGTGAAGTCTATGATGATGTACCTTTATGATATAGTACGTGGCCTTCATCCATTGGCTGTCCTTCAGGGCTCACAGATCAAATAACGTGAACAACCGGTCTGGTGAGCCCTCTAAGAAGAGGCAATGCACAACTACAAGACCTGTCAAGAACTTTAAAAGGGAATTTGATCCACCACCGTCAGAGTTATCTGACTGTTTACCTTCATCGCAGAGGAGCACACTGTTCAAGTTGATGGTGGCGCAATGGTGGTTGCAAGAAAATCCGGATTTCCAGACTCTTGAATCTGGTGGTGAGTGGCTTGAAGGATTCTATCAGCACTTGACAGAGGACGAGCTACACCCTACTGATTGGGAACATTTGAGGAAGCTCAGCGACTGGCATGCAAGGAGGGAAGAGGAATCGACGGACGATACGCAGGCTGCAGGGCCATCCTCTCAAATAATATGTGATTAAAACTGTCTTTATTCTAGAACGAATGATTACGGATTCACTGCACTACAAAATTTACTAAAGACAAACGTTAGTACGAAAATCATCCAGTTACGTTGAGGGTACACACCTTTATCAAATCCACCGTCGCCCACACCTTTGTCCTATTCGGGCCAATAGAAACTGTTGTTAGCGCTAGTTGTCCTTGAATCCAGTCCGGGTCAATGAGACCCGGAACATGCATATCGTTACGTCGATATTCTCCGAGTTCCCATAAACATATGTTGACAGCGTGGCTATATATATGTGTGTCCCAAATTAGTACGTGTAACCTCGGTGACCAGCATAAAACCTACAACTCGTCCCATATATTCTTGCATTCTCCAGTCCAAGGTTTGAACCATCGCATTTGCGCGAACCATAAAGGAAACCCAGTTCGTCGAAAGTCCTGATTGAATTGAAATACTTCGAGTATTTCTCCATACGCGCTGATTGGAGAAAGACCTGGAACAATAACGTGAACAAAAGAAGATTTATTCCAACCGACTGTGCAAGATGCATAATATTGCTTGCCATCCACAACGACGTATTCGAAGAATAGTGCCGTGTGTTTGAGGGGCAAGCTGTGGGGCAGAGGTGTGCAATCGGATCTGCAGTGGACCGGTGTTAAAGGGAACCTCATAGAAATCGTGTTGGCAAGGAGGCGGTAGGTCTCCAACGACATGGCCTTGGTCTGACATCGCGGACTGAAACTGTATGGCACGCTTCCTGCCATCGATGAGAAGCAAGTTAACATGCTTCGATGAAAGCTATATATACATACTGCCTTCTTGCTCATCATCAAGAGCATGCGACAACGCTGCAAGCCCAGCAACTGTGCCCTGCTCTTCGTTCGTAGAACGGAGCATGATGTCAGCGACGTCATGAGGAATTGATTTGGTGGGGTAAGATTGTAGGGTAAATATCTGAAATTGATTAGGCCAACAACCCGAACAAGTTCTGAGCAAACTCACCAGACGACTTATATGACATGTCTTCTGAAACTCACAGAAGAACGTAGTCTTGAGCTCACCCTGGCCATGATTGTTAGATTTGTAGGACTTCAGCACCTTGTTCAGCTGCTCGAACAGGAACGTCCAGAAGTCGTGGAGTGGACCAAAGTTGCGGACGCACTCACTTACGTGCATTGCATAGTGGTGATTAGGCTTGATAACGCCTGATCCATACAACTACATAGGACAGGAGCAACACATTAGCAACTTAAATCAGACGGCTAAAAGTACTTACAGAGAGTAGTTCCGTGCAGTAGTCCCGGATAAAATGTTCCGCGTTATCTATATCTGAGTCAGTTAACCGAGAACAAACTAAGATACGGAGTGCGGAGCAGAGCTTCATGAAGTTGCTAGGGTCGTCTGGATGGAGAGAAAATCTGTCATGGCCGATATCCGAGCTGGGTTGGCCGTCATCCATGCCGAGAGGGTGTCCACGTTGTGATCCCTCCGGGAGCCCTTCGACAATTTGTGAAGTGGCCTTTCGTTTGCCAGCCTGGAATATCATTTGTCTCTAGGGTTCCGCATGGGTGACACCATGGGTAAATTCTGGCTCACCGCACCTGCAACCTTCAACACCATACCTGTGCCAACACCATACCTGCAGGTGGCAGGTTTACACTGTGGTATGCTCCAAAAACCGCGGTGCATTGACACCGCGGTACATTCCATTACAGGTAGCTACATCTACGAATACAAGTTATATTGTAGATACATCTGTAGCTACTAATAACCACTACATCTACTGTACTACATCTGTACATGCTGCGGAACACAATCTTCATTCAAAAAAAAAATCTTGATTCTTGAGGCAGGTGCTTGGGACGAACGAAAGCGCGGCAGCGCAGCAAAGGGTAGCTGCCAAAGTGAATGCGCGCAAGGTCTCTGCGCGGCTACGTTGTCCCTGTCACTGCTCACAGTGCTAACGCCAAAGTTCCTGCTGTTATTGCTGTTGTGCTTTGAACTGTCCACGCTGCTGGCAATATTGTCGAAGTGGCCGCCGCCCAGGTCGTAAATGCAATTCCAGTTGTCGCTGTTGCTGCTGTGGGTGTGTGGCGTCGTTTCGGAACTGGGCGAGGTCCCATGGGTGTCAAAAGCCGCTGCTGAGAAATGTTCGGATTGGAATGTGGGGGATTGCTTGAAGCAGGAAAGGGTAAGCATAAAATTGATACGAGAACGCCAGACAAAATGAAAGCTTACCCGGTCGAGTCTTCGGTTGAGAGTCGGTGCAACCGAGCGCACCCGGCCGCTGCAAAATACGTGCCGCCAGAGGGCACGCCGACCGCTGTGAAGGTAATGGGCACTTGCAAGCCCAAGAAAAAACACCAGAGAAAGTTACATACGAGAGGACAAGGCTGGAAAGGCGGACGTGACGGGCACCGACTGCCCCAAAAGACCTGACTGGCCACCACAGGCATACCCAAGCAAGCACGAATGCATCCTCGAGGCGGCACCGCTGCAAGGCAAGCTGACTGGGTGTGTAGGCTGGTAGGCCTTGCCGTTGCGAGAAGTGCCTGATGAGGGCGCACCGACCATCAGGAAGAGAAGCCAGTGTGCGCTCACCCTCTGTAGCGGCCTCTCATGGCACTGTATCGGGTCCACAACGGGTGCTCAATTGGGGTCCCCTGCACCAGCCAGTCGGGCCAATGCTCGTACTCGGTCGGGTCGAGCTGCTGCGCCTTGTTGCGCGCACGCTCACCCTCTATCGTATCGAGAGTGAGGCCGGTCGGGTCGCCCCACTTCGGTGCAGCGCGCCCCGTGTTTGCGTGCAGCCGGGGCCGCTGCCACTATCGCGAGAGAACGCAAGAGAGGGTGAGCATGGGCAACACAGCATGGCGACCCGACCCGAACGTGCACGTGTCCGAGGCACTGCCGCTGCGAGCGGTATCGATCAGGCGCGAAGGCGAGAGCCTCTCAATGCCACGAGACGACGCGCAGGCCACGGCCATCGAGAGTGGGTGTGACCGAGCTTACCCAGCCGCCGCGAAAACTGCCCCCGGAACGCGTGTCGACCATTCAGGAAGCAAGGGGCAATTGCTAGCCCAGAAGGAAGCTGCAGTGGCCCGGGGTGGCGACACGCAAGTCGAGAAGGTCATTCGAGGCCAGAAAAGCGAGAGAAATGGGCACCACTAATGCCCGGAAGAGAAACCTGGACGCCCGAAAAACGTGTCAGACTGGCGATATCCTCAACAAAACTGGCTAGACTCACCTGTAAGAAAACCTGTGGAATACAGGTGCGGGTCACGGTTCATCACGGTGCAGCTGAGTCCAACACTGCACCCGTACCTGTCACACCCGTGACCGCAACACCACGGGGTTACCCGCACCCGTGCGGAACCCTATTTGTCTCAGCAAAGGCCCTAGAGATAGAGGACATACACACCTTTATTTCAGCCTGTCTGGCCTTGTTCGCTGCCGCTACTCTTGCCTTCTCAGCCTGTCATTCTGCTTCGATCTGTAGCTTCTTTTGCTTCTTGGCGTCTGCCACCGCCGCCCGCTCTTGGGCGATCTGAGCCTTGAGTGCGGCATGAGCTTCTTTTCCCTGCTTTTTAGCTTCTATCAAAGCTTTGCGGTCATCTTCTTTCTGAGCAGCATCGCATGCTTTGTCTGCTTCGATCTCGGCGATGGCAGATACCCGCCTGGGTAAAGCATCGTTACTAGTGTTGGGGAAGTTTGGTTTGTGCCTGAAACCGATTTGCGAGATAAGGGTCAAGATCTTA
>QFEY01003329.1:0-32556 GCA_003316435.1 Russula virescens | reverse complement strand
TCGATTCTTTACGAGGGGGTGTCGTAAGAGCGATAGGAGATGGCATACTTTTTGTTCGGCAATAAAAACGATGAGGGCCCCCGTCCGCTGTGACGGGGTTGAGAAGTTGGGGAGGGAGGTGAGGCAACAAAGCGACGAGGCTGAATTATTCATCGCCTATCGGGTAAAAAACTCGGGCACGGCCGCTTGCGGTGTGAGAATATGTTGCTTTAAATGGAAAAGGGCTAATTCCCCAAGCGCGGATCAGACTTTATCCGCCCAATGTCCAACCCAACATCCACCAAGTCGATTTTACACCTTTATTCCTCGATGCTGAGGGCCTCTAGGTCCTTCAGCTCCTACAATTTCCGGGAATATTTCGTTCGCCGTACCAAGAACATCTTCAGAGAGATACAGGTGTGTGTATCCACTTCGATGACAAATCTCATGACGCACTTTCCTTACTTCATTTCACCACGACACAGAATGAACGAGATCCCGAACGCGTAGCGGCTCTCTATAACAATGGCGTGAAGGAACTTGCCGCTATCAAGCGGGGCGCGATCGTGAACCAGCTTTACGGTGGCTGGACCCTCGCCGTAGAAAAGCAGGACCTGCAGCGAGAGCGCAGTGATACCTAACCCCACCTGGCTGCAATACTGATGACGTGGCATGCACCCTTGTAGCTTTATGTTGGCCGATGTTACATGGGAATATAGAGTGGCTTGTTGGGTTGCTACACCCTCTTTCGATTGTCTTGACTTGCGTGATCTGTATCCAGTGGAAGCTGACCTACATGGCCCGGCGCATGATCCCAAAGAAATCCGAGTCCGGGTCATGAGCGTTCTGTGGACCTACAAATACTACGCCCCGTGGCCAGATTCAGGGCATGCACCACTTTCCTACCTCTCTTACAACATCAGCCTTCGTGCGACCGTGCTACATGGCTTTACCCCGTAACATGCGACGTTTGGCGTGTCTACGCTAAGGCGATGATGATGCACCTTCTCGACTTATGACCAGCGGCCAATGGTATTGTGCGAAGATTTGACCCTGTGCACTTGCACCCCCTTCTACCGTTTTCCGCGCCCAATATTAAACGCACGCTCTGGGAATCCTCAACAAATACGGTCCTTTACTTTTCAGGGTCGGGGCACTCTCATCTCCGGTGGTGGCACCGATGTTTTCTCTCGAACGACGGATACCTGAAATGAAAGTGACCGTCAACTTGAAGTTGCTCTTATAGGTCAGCATCCGTCGATTAGACATCCTTCTTTGGCGAGGTCCGCACCAATGTACGTCTGATGTGCTCGGTGCCTAATCAGCTGTGGGTCCACTGTTGGGTGTATCTCCGACTCGTACTCACTATAATTGTATTACTTGAGCACAGGCTGCCAGCGGCGCATCGTCACGCCACTCTCTGAGAGGTACGCCGCCGCAAAGCGTTCACTTGAACTGCGCGAGTATCGTCCGTCATCAACGCGACCACCACTGGTCTGTCAACTCTGGCGCAATTGCACACTACGAGTTCCAAGAACTTGGGTGTGGCTAGCTACCACTCGCTGTCTAGACCCTGGTATTCTGATAGGGGCCTCCGGTGTCCTTCGCACTGTATCGGATACAGTGTACAGTATTCCTACGTGCTACTGTATACGAGGCTTTCCCAGCCTTTTAATAGACGTTCCTGCACACACAACACAATGAACATTTAGAGTTCTGCGATTAACGTAATCCTGAGTCACCGCGAATGAATGGGCCAACTTGTAAGATCACCAGATCTGGCTACACGGAAACGAGTGGCAGGTAACCGCGAAGAGTTGTGGCTTCCAAACTGAACTGCCGAGCTTTACGGTTCATTCTCTCTCTCAAGCTAGCAAACTCATGTCACATCCATACCTCATTCAATACGGTTTCATGAGTGGGGTAATTTTTTTCGGAAAGCGGAGGAATATCGGTTGGGCTATCGGGTATGGATTGATTCAGATACATATGCATGAAATTGACATAGACACTTCTTCAGGTTCTAGAATTCGTAAATCCCTTCCGCGGGAAGGAGAGATGATCGATGGGATAGGCAGGAAGGGTCCACGGACGCACCCCTCAAATCCAACGGTATATTAAGTCAAGTCAGCAACTGTTCGTGTCAACTTGGCACTGGCTCGGAAAACTATGTTTGTCCCTACTTCCGTTTCTGCCTCACCTCCTCCCCTGATCAAGTCCCGGTTGGTGAAAGAATTCTCGAGTGACGACTTCCCGACTAAGATTAACGCCATGAATAGATGGTTTGCCAGATGGGACAGATGAAACGGGAAGTATTTTATCGATGGCCACGTTCCCGTCCTCTTTCCCACCCATACCAATGACTTGCTTCTAGAACCTGTGACCATCTCTTCAAGTCTCACGGTGATAACGCACAAAATCCTCACCCTCGTTCCAGTCCTACCGAAGTTTTGGCGAAATGCTGGTGTCCATTCGACCCATCTTTTTGGGGATAATTATTGATGAGAACAACGGCCTCGGGAGGGTTACGTAGGGTGAGTAGGGCTATTTGAGCGGGAGGAGAAAGCCGACTGCGCATGAGGTAGCACGGAGATGATATGATATTCGCGCTGCACATGCACTGTGGCCTAGTAATTTCTCTCCTCGTGAGGCCCGACTACTCAAGAACGGGGAGGGGGAAGGGGGTGGGAAGGTGCGATGTTTGTGGCGGTCAAGGCTAGGTTAGGAGATTGACGAGCCGACGGAGATTGTGAACCGGGAGGCGGGAAGGGTCGCCATTCGAGTATGTGCGGTGTACGTATTGAGCGTAGAGGGATTGAGGGTATAGCTTCGGGGCGAGCGAGTGGGCGAGAATTTCAAGGAGTACGAGGGGGGCAAGAAGGGGGAAGTGGTTCCTATGGCTTACTGTCGCCCGGAGTCCCCTCATTTCTGGTGGAAGGATGGATTGTTTTGCAAGTCGACAATGAATTTGCCTCGAGGATAAAGTCTTGCAATTAATTGGCTACAGGGATCAGTAGGGAAGGAACACACAAATCCGACTGGAAATCGTGGTGTGCTCGAGTGTCAGTAAAACGGTGCAGAAAGGGGGTAATAACTTAGTCGGGGAGGTGCCTTCCGACAGCCAGGAAAGTAAAGTAAAAAATACCGGTGGTGTAAGCGGCTTGACGGGTGATTCTGCGTCGGTCGCTGGTGAAATGACATAGGGGAAAGGTGGGAGTAGAGGTGCGTTGAAAAGAACGTTGCTGAATTCCGTGCGATGTTCTGAGGGAAGTGACTTTGGGGGGAACTCGGGGAGGGGAACAAGAAATTAAATTAGCGAAATCGAGAAAATAAAAGTATTCATTGGGGTTCGTTGTTCGTTGATTTTGCGCCCCTAACCCGAGCATGAATTCGCGTTTGTGGGCTGCACTCGAGTAGCGGGACACCAAATCCGTAGCGTCTTGGACCTGACTCTTTTCTTCGCTCTTGTTGATCGTCTTGTCCTTCCCACAATTCCTTGCCCTGCAATCGGTCACTTGCCTTCTCTAGTCGTTATTCAGCGTATCACTGCTGACACCCCTTGTAAATCCTGCAAGATCTGTGCGACGTCGAGGGCCCTTTCCATGAGACATAGATGCCGTCAAATTTATCACTGAAATAGCGGTGCAAATTTTTCTAAATTTGTTCTTCGTGTTGGGGAAGGATCCAAGACGCTCTTGAAGCTCTGGCATGGCCAAGGCAAGCCTCTTAACAACTCAAGTTTGTTGTCATCGGGCAGGACGGTCAACATCTTGACTGCAGTACTGAGTCCACAATAGCCAGGTCAAGCAGCTTCTCTGGGATACTTGCGTCGTATTCGCAGCAAATCACACAAGTTCCTGTTTTCTTTTCCATGCTTCTTGATCACTCTGTCTTGTGTTGCTCTCCGGACGACTACTTGCGCGTCTCTTCGTAGAGCAAGTGACTTGGTTGTGCCGGTGAGCTCTTGAGTGCTCAAGGTTCAGTCCAGTCAGCTTACAGAAACAGGTTCTTCTCTGTCTTGACTGAGAGCTTCACCCACAGATTTTGATCACCAGATTCAACTTGAAGGGTTATCTTGCTCATTGTCGTTCAACGCAAACACGAGGCCCTGTCACGCTGTCACGTAACAATGTGACAGCCGTTCATGGGCACGTGTTTGCCATCCTCGCACTGTCCGGGCGCTTGCAGGCAAAGCAACGACGGACGTGAAACGAGGATAAATGAGCGGAGATATCATCAAGGGAAATGCGGTGGGATGTGAACCAATGTTCTCCGTCCTCCCAGTTCGCGACTGCAGTATATCTGTTGGCCCAACATGCATTGGAAGTCCAAGTCGTTCCTTGCAGGACAGCTCGTCTATTTTAACTGGTCACTAGAAAGACGGTGTCGCGACAAGCGAGCGGAGGATACACGTGTGCGGTCTTTCGGCCCAGATCTTCGCGGCGTTGTTTGGGTTTTGACGGAAGCAAAAATACAAAATTCGAGAGTCCGGCGCTAACTCGGTAAACCAGTCTTCCTTGGCGCGAAAGCAATCCCCAGAGAAATGCGCTCTGGAGGGCTAGGAGTCACCGTTATAAAGGATAGTCCCCAGAAAATATTGCCAGGAGATGGTAGATGAGTCTGAGAGGTGAGGAGCGGACGCTGGGGGGAAGGAACAACAATCTAGGCCCGGCGCCTGTCCAAGTCCCGTTCAGTAGGTCGCGGGCATAGCTGTCTAGTGACTATTACTCTCTTAAAGACACCGCTCTGCTATTTAAATGCTTCAAATTCCTGGAAATTCCCCGTCGCCTTCTCTTTCTCCCAACAACCACCAAACTTTCAGCGTTGGTAGATGTCTCTGCGAATCCAGAACGAAGGGGCTCGTCGAGAGGAGCTAGCCCAAGACCAAGTAGATGAATACGTCGTCTATCACCTTTGGCCCTCGCTCAGCAATCGAGGTAATTTGCCTGGGGATCCTCCCTCGTCGCATCTATACCCTGTCGACTACGACCCTGTGTTGAGTCCGGGGCCTCCGGTACGCTCTGCCCTTTCATTACTGCAGAACAAAACTCATTCATCTCTCCCAGTCTCCAATAACATTTGCACCGACCGTGGTCCCGGTGGAAATGGCAGTCGACTTCGGCAGCGGCGCTACACTTCCAGAGGTGTCTGACGCTGGAGCCGAAATTCAAAAGCAAAACCCGCTAGCAAAATATAGTCCCATCTTCAAGATAGGCCTTTTTCTCTCGGTGCCCCCCTGTCTACTTCTGGCCTTTCTGTCATCGATCTGACTAGGTCTCTCACCCCAGCAGATGAACCGTCGCTTTGACCGTGCCATTGAGGGGGTCAAGCTCAAGCTTCGCAAGCCGAAGGCGTCAGAGCCGTGAATCCGTGTTGGAAAACGCATGCTGGATCGAATGTCGATCCTGTCGTTCTTGCACCCCGTTGTCGTGGTACAATTCTTTTTTTTTTTTGCAACTCCTTGACATGATATGCTCTCTTGTTTGCTATCCACCTTACTCTCCTTGATGTCCACGTTGCGTCAACTTTACCCATTTGCCTGCGGCATACTCTGTCCCGTACTAGTACTCCGTCAGGGATTCCAAAATACGTATAATTAATAGATTGGTTGCTTCATTATCCTCGTGCCTCATGTTACGAGGCATCAATGCCTGGGCAACTGTGTTTACTGCCACATTAAACATCCCGTATGCATGGTATCGGGCAACGCCGCACAGTTCAACGCCTTCTCCCCCTCCCTATACTATATCTAAGGGGGTTGGGCTGTGGAACTCTAGAGGCGCCAAGTCGGAGAAGCATCAGATCGGTGTACTCGAACTTGCTTCCAGATTGGACGTTTCATCCAGCCGGCTACCTAGCAGAAGCTCACTCTACGAGACACTAGTGGAATAGGACGGTTCTTTCTCGTTTCCCTTTGCTGACTCGATGACTTTTGATCGCGCTGACAGTTTTTTAAAGCATGCATCCACGGTACGAAGACGCGAGCGTGCCCAAGCACTGAGGCAATCGTACTAGATGCGCCTCGACACAGCTCTTTCATCTGAACACCACCTTTCCTTTTATTCCTTTCCTATCTGTTTCCCCCTTTTAGCTCTACTTCGGGACCGTGACGTCACGTCGACCTATAAGTCCTCTACAGGGTGTTTAAACATCAATATTTCCTCTTGTGGTTTCCTTTCATGATAAAGTACAGTATAATACATGCGAATGGCAACCACCTTTTTAAGGCTCGGGTACACGTCGTATGCCACCTCTTCTCTCGTGAACACAGCTCTCAAAAAAGGCCCATGGTCCGAGGTCTTGGAGGCCTTTCAGAAAAACCGAAGGCCTGGCACAGGCTTTGCAGTTGTCCTGGTAGGGCCGATGTCTCTACCTCGACTTTTGCGTTCCAGAGTCGACAGCACAAGTGCATGTCTTCGCTTTTTTTTGGCGAATGCTCACTATTTGAGGAGCTCGAAGAGCAAGCAAACGACAGTGCTGGCCGAATGTTGAATAATAAAGGATGTGGTGGAGCAGCGACAAAAGAATCATGAAACGGATCAAGTTTGTGGATGTCCCTCTGATCCTGATCGCATATATCATGGTGTTTCGTCGGGGAGAAGTACATCACTGGCAGAAGATCGCAGCACCGCAGACATGAGAGAAAGTATCTGAAAAAGGTCAACAAGGCGTGGCCAAGGACCAAGGACCAAGGACTCCTCTTGACCAATGCCTCCTGCGAGTCCGACCAAGTCGCGCACAAGGAATAAACCTCGACTACGATTAAGAGACTCCGTTTTTTTTGGATGTGTTCGTTCTCTGCGCTTCGGATTTGTGCGCGACCATCGTGGACGCGACAGCCTGAGGGCCCCCCACAATTGACGTGGGTACGTAGTAAGCACAACGCGCGCGGCGAAGTCTTGGGGTTGCCGTCATGTGCTAGTGAAAAAAGGCGATCCCTGTCTTCTAGCCGCGGCTTCGGGCTTGCGTGCGTGCGTTACATCGCTTCGACTCGCTACTAAGCACTTCCATTCACAGCGCCACCTTTGCGCCGCATGCATGGCTGGATGATTGTGCGTGCATGGAACGACGTACATCGATTGGATGGGACAGGCCCAGGGGATCGGAAAGGGTCGCTTAGTCAGCAGCACCTGTAACACGTATCCGTAAGTGCTGCGACGAGCGACTTCGTTCACTCCCCAATTTCGAGTCTGTGCTAGCGCATCGGGGACTGCGTCGACTTGTCGCTGTGATGGCGACGACACAGTATATGTCTCTATTGAAGCACATCGACGTTGATTATCTGTACACAGGTATGCCACATATGCCGAACCCTCCCTCCCCCTGAGAAACTGAACACCCCTACTCACACATACGTAGTGACCAAACAGTGGTTCCTCTACGGTTTCGCCTTGGTCGGGCCTATTGCCTTCGTGTACGATGCGCCTTTCGGCAGGTTCGCCACGCCCGACAGCGTCTTCTCCATCGACGGCATCAAGTCCTGGATCGTGATGGAGGTCGTCTCCCCGCTCTCCTTCCTCCTCACGACATACCTCCACCCGTTTTCGCCTGTGCCACTCCCTCTGCCCTCCTTCTCCAGCCCAGCGCTCGGAATCAGCCCCCAGTTCATCCTCATATCGCTCTATCTTGTGCACTATCTCAACCGCGCGCTTATCTTCCCTCTCCGCTCCCCTTCTCGTTCATCATCGCACCTCATCGTGGTTTCGTGCGCTATCGCATTCAACGTACCGAATGGCTTCCTCCTCGCAGCATTTCTGACGTCCGCCTCTACCGCAGCGTACTTAAACGGCGCACTATCCTCCCTGCGCTTCTGGGCAGGCATCGCCCTCTGGTTGGCCGGCTTTGCTGGTAACGTGTACCACGACGAGATCTTATACAATATCCGGCGCAAAGCCATCGCCAAAGGAAAGGCAAAAGAGCTGGAAGACGGCAAGCCGGCACGACAGCCGCATTATGCGATCCCCCATGGCGGCCTGTACACCATCATTTCCTTCCCGAATTACCTTTGCGAATGGATCGAGTGGTTCGGCTTCGCGCTTGCTGCGAGCCCAACTCCTAGCTTTGCTCTGCTCCCAAGTGCAAAAGCTTTGTTGATAACAGCAAGAGGCGCTCAGTTCACCGAGATGGGACATCTTCTCTCCCCCTTCGTGGAGTCGGTAAGCCCGCCTTGGGTCTTCTTCCTCGTTGAGATAATTACGATGGCTCCACGCGCTATACGTGGACACCGGTGGTATCATAAACGTTTTCAAGAATCATATCCACGTGAAAGGCGCGCGATCATTCCATGGTTGTTATGATGCACGAGACCATCTTTACATTCCATAGATAGAACTTAAAATTATCACTGTGGACTTCAGCACCCTGTTGTAGAATGTCAATGAAAAAGGATACTGTAAAGGTAGCTGGTATCATTCTACTGACAGGCTATACCCTACCGAAGACGGCGTCAGCAGTAAATGTATCCGTCTTAGTATGAGATCATCTCTATCAAAGGCGAGCCCCACGCGAGCTCGAAATCAGTCCTCCACCATCAAGGACGAGATGTGCCCCCGTCACGTAGGATGCAGCGGGGCTCGCCAAGAATAACGCTGTGAAAATGAGCATGCACCACCCCTGAGATCATAACTTGGTAAACTCACCTACACCGGCCATGTCGGCTGGCTCTCCCACCCGTCCTGCGAGTAGAGGTCAGAACACCCACGTATCAAATGAGGACACGTACCCCATGGGTGGCCCTCAGCCATCCCTTTTGCTCCTCCCGCATGCTTGAAGCCATAGGCAGTCATCTTAGAAGGAAAGACACTGAGAACGAAGATTAGCCTGAGTCACAGTCCGGTGCTGAGACGGCATGTCTAACCCTGGGCAAATTGCATTCACGCTACCCAACATTTGTAAGAAACGCCCCTGGATTCGAGTTAATGACGTACGTGATGAACTTCGGTCCTAACGTCACAGCAAGTTGGGACGTGAGGTGATTAACTACGACACACAATGGTCAACTGGACTGGTTCATCTCGAGAGGGGGGTCACGAACCCGCTGCTTTGCTGGTGTTGTCTGACAGAAGTTCAGCACTTGTGAAAAGAATAATGAAGAACAAGACAGACAACTCCAAAAGCCTTTGCCCTCCCCTGCAAGTTTCGAACCGCCGGCAATCGGGGATAAACCAGCTATTGATGATATGTTGATGACGCGGCCGGGGTCGTGGTTGGTAGAGTCCTTGGCCAGAAGGGGAGTGAACCCAACGGTAACTGGACGCTCAAGTCAGCGGGTAACATGGAAAGAGGAAAGCGACACGGACCATAAAATATGCTTTTGACATTGAGAGCATACAGACGATCCCAACCACTCTTTTCCGGGAAGCTGTTGGGGCGTTGGCCCAATGTGATAAAGAAGTCAGTAGGTACTAGTAGGATAGTTTGTTAGTTGACGTACTCGTCGAATGGTGCACCCCATGACATGCCAGCATTGTTGACGAGGATATGGACCTTGCTTTCTTTGGCTTTGACTGCCTCGACGAGGTGGTCGCAACCAGCCTTGGACTAAGATACGGAGACGTACTAAGTTTCAGACGAGTCCCGTCGAAAGTGACGCTCGCGCGCCGTTTGTCAAACGTGACTTACGGACAGGTCGGCCACGACATACTCGCAAGACCCGGGGCGGATGTTATTTAACTGTTCCGACACCTGATTTGGGAGGGAGCGAACGTTAACCCGGAAATGAGCGTGGATGCCGCATGCCCACCACCTCACCTCCTTGAGTTGCTTCTCCTTGCGAGACGCGATGTAGACCTTGGCGCCGTTCTGCACGTATGCGGTAGCAATCATCGTGCCAATGCCGGACCCACCGCCAGTGATCACGGCTACCGTATGTGCGTTCTTTTTTTCAACGTTGCGTGCTCTTTTTCTGTGCGGAGAATGCGCGTTACGCACCGATCTTTCCCTTCACGTCGAAGAGATTTGGAATGGTGAAGTCCTCCTGGCGGGATTTCGGCGAGAGAGACGCGGCGGGGGAGACCTCGGGTTTCTCGGACGAAGGCATAGTTGCGTGGTTTTGCGATCAATCTGGTTGTGGTAAACGGCAGAGAGGAGGGGTGGCAAGGGTACGCTCGTAGGCGAGTGCAAGTGTAGACTTGCCTTCGCCATTCATGTGGGACCGGGTACTGACCGGGTATCACGACACCGAAACCTCGGAGTGTGATGCATGTGATGATTTGAGGCACAAAGCTTGAATATATTATGATTCCGTATTTCATTAATGTGAGCCTCGGGGTACACTGGCAGTACAGTGGCAGAAGCCCACTAGCAGGTCTCGTATATATGTGCACGCGATGGTCCGGCATGTGCCTGGTAGTCATTTCGCCTAGTGGCCTACTTCAACTTATAGCTACGATGACATTGGGCTTCTCTCGGGTTCTTTTCGTACCATCTCATCGTGATCAAGATGCTCATCAGGGGGCTTGATATGTTTCGCCTGCTTAACTTGGTAGCCTCCATCCAACGCACGTAAGCCCTGACCTCAGCTGCAACCCGAGTCTGCTTCCTGGGTCGTTCTTCTGATGGTGGCGTATCTCTTCTCCTGCCAACTGAATGCGCCTTTCTACAATCGTTACTTTCAAACAAAATAAGTTAAATGCATGCCAACTGCCACGCAACGAAGTGAAGAGACTGAATAGTTGAGTGTAATTTACACCTCATGCTCACTGACGTTAAACTCCTGCGATCACTGTAACAAGGCACCAGGGACTACTCGCCAGTCGCCCTTGTCATGACCGAGATGGCCCGCTGACAGTGGCGGACCTAGACAAGCGTTGAACAACTGATTACCTGCATTGGCACAACGCTTTTGATGCAGTGGTAACGAGACTAGTCTAGATCCGTTAGGAGTGGCGTCAGGGTATTCTCGTGCGTGATGACCACGTCCGTTTTAAATCTTACGCATGCGCTCCTTTAGCTTGGCGGCACCTCACCTGACGAGGGCTGGGGGTAACCGTTCATCAAATTCAGATTAGGTTAAACATGCCGACAGCATGGAATTAACTCTGTATTCGTAATAGCAAGTTGATGCCGCAGTCGGGACCTCACGGAGAGCGGTGGGTGGGCAATTCAGACATCACCACATGATCCGCTCTTGGTGGGGTTAGTACTAACTTTCGCCATATCAGATAACCCTGCATGCCAAGCTAGACACTTCTTAGCTGCCCTTCCCCCTACGTTCGGGAATGAAGAATATGATTTCGCCACCATCGTAGCTCCTGTGGCAACATTGCTTGATTGACTCTCCACACGGCCGCTCTAGTGATGTTCACACCTCTTAGGCGCCAGATCGTCCAACAGCCTGGTTCAAAATCAGGCATGTTGAATATTTCTGATGGATGGGGGATGAGATTGTACCTTTTCGGTAGCCAGTACTAGTGGACCTAAGGCGCCGCGGAGTTTCTCTGGGAATGGCGACGTCGATGTTCATGTATCATTGATGGCGATCTGTGATAGCACCGAGAAAATGCACAGCCATTCCTATCTGATCAGGGGCTTCAACGGCGACCTGAACTTGTGTACCTATGGTAAACTTTCAGGACACCTGAAGAGACAGCCCCGCGTGGCGAACGCCTGCGATCTTTCGATGTCATTCTTCCGACGACGATGAAACGTTGACCGTTATCCGCGATAGGCGCTTTAGGCTTTGCGTCGAATGGAAAGACTTTCTGCCATCAATGAGGAAGACAATGCATCTTACGCAGCGGTTATATCGGCTTGGTTGCATAAGTTAAAAGTGGGACCTCTGACCATAACAACCGGGGGTCTTTGCCCTGGCTCAGGCATTGCGCAACTCTTCTATTGTCCACCACAACGGATGCGCAACCCGCGTAGGCATACCTGGTCGGGCCCCCAACAGCCAACATACAATCATCGCAATGGACAACAGCTCGTCAGCATCTTACCGGTGAGGGAGAGCCCATTTTCGGAGCTTTGAGGTGACGAATGTCTAGGTAGCCGATGTCGACTGAAGAAGATCTATTACAAGAACAATACAGAGGAGATCGACAGTCAAGGCAACTATATCTTGGGTACACGAGATCAAACCAATACCAGCAAAGCGAGCCGGAGGACAGGCGAGGGAAAGTGACAAAAGCAATTTCGGTAGGCAGATCTCGCCTCTATACCGTCGGGATGTATCCATTCTCTGGTAGAACATTGGTAGGGGTGTTCGGCGTGGATTCAAACGTCTGAAGGATATGATCACGAAGTAATATATTGACGTCCTATTTATACGCAACTAGGGAGGAGGTACGTAGCTATCGCTGCCGCGTCTGTATCGATGTTCATCGTGAGCACACTGGTCGACCACAGATAATGACAAAGAGAACGGGATGCGGATGGGTCCCTCAGCGAACATACGTTGTCCTTCATCAGCTGTCGGACATATGCTTGTAATTTGAAACAAAAAATCATCGGGAAACCCATGCAAAAAGAGCCAAAGGCCGGGGGGAAAAGAGCAAGTGAGACTTACAACATGATCGACAAGCCATCTTGCTCAACCAACGACGTATACTAACCTAGAGTGAAGCCAGGTTAGTGAAAGAAGACATAGCGTGTGCGTCAACGAAAAGAAATAATTCAGTGGAAGGTTGTTTTTATGCATCCACAAGAGATTGCTCTCCTTCGGAAGCAGAACTGATTGGAATCATCAAGAAAGAAAAGAAAGATGTGGCATAACAAACGGGATGGAGGGGTTTTACTTACAGTGTTGTTGTGAACCGTGTCACTCTGGATCGTATTCACCTTTGTCCTGCATGCATGCTTCAAAGTTCAAGCGTCAGCGCGGAGCGGCGGCATCATTTTGATGCGGAGCCTGAATGAGCGCCTGAGGCATTTGCGTCATTTTTCCTACGTCAGCTTTGAGTTCACCCGTGTTTGCGAAAACTCTCATACACTCACCCCCGTCTCCTTAATAATTTGATTCGGTGAGTTGTCAGTTCTATATTTTCCTCTTTGCTGGAGCGTGGTTCGTCCATGCGTCCCTCGCGATGAAGATACTTCTCCATCTTATTAAGTTGGTGAGATTTTTTACAAAAACCCGTGAACCATACTCAGAACATGCATCACCAACGGAGCGTCCCATAAACCTGTCTGCGTCCCCATTTCTCCTTTCTCCACTGTGGGGTCGTAACAAGTCAAAACCAGATGCGATCATGTGGCTGACGGAACTATTGGACGATTTTTCTCAGGTTTTCGTTCCGAGTGCCGAGTGCCTTTTTTTTTTTGCCGCCAAGGTCAAGTCAGGACAGGAAGCCTTCGGGGGGGGGAGGGGGGACTTCGGTTCTGGTCTTTTGCTCCTGGATGGTGAGTATCCCGATTTCAAATCGTATGCTTCCATCTGTAGTGCAAGACGAAATCAAAAGTTTATCCATTCGTTGATCAAACTTTGTATCCGTGTTGTGCGCCCTGACCGCCCTCGTCTCGACGAGTGGTTTGCGCCGGATGCTCGTCGTTCTGGCAGCTGTTTGGCCTGGTTAGGCGGTGTACTCCTACGGGACGAGAGTTAATGAAAAATTCTGGCTTTTTTCTGATTCGAGCCATATTTTCTGCCAATTACTCCCTCATGGCGAGGTACTGACTTTTCTGTTTTTCGTCAGGTAGTGGGACTCGTTGAGTATTTAATCCATGCTGTATCGACTAATGTACACGGGCATACATGACAATCAACTGTTTTTCCTAAATTTGTTGCATGGCAGAGTCCAAGCGGACTTCTACCATTTCATGATTCCGATCCAAGAGAACATAATCATAA
Organism: Russula virescens; assembly: GCA_003316435.1. Classification (NCBI taxonomy): domain Eukaryota; kingdom Fungi; phylum Basidiomycota; class Agaricomycetes; order Russulales; family Russulaceae; genus Russula; species Russula virescens. Next base: position 18,788 of record QFEY01003329.1, on the reverse strand, counting down.
TGCATAATCATTCAATAACTAACAGGGTACACTACGCATCATATTGGCAATAGACATGCCCACCGCTGTAGATCTACTTAGTACATTTACTAGAATAGAAAAGGTATGAAAATCTCAAAGGGCTATCAAAGCCGGCGGATGTGTTCGTCTTGGTCGTCAGTCCTCGTCAACATCCATCGCCATGCTTCCGTCCGTATTGCCATCGACGACGTGGCTCCCACCACTTAGCCCACCAGCACCAACTGCACTGCCAGCGACACGACTCCGCCTCCGAACGTACTCGCTCTGCCTCGCATGCTTCTTCGCGCTCATCAAGACGTCGCTCCCACGACTCGCGCTCTTCGAACCAGCATACGAACGCCTCGTCGCGGTGCCCATGCTAGACCGCACGCGCGGCGATCGCACGGCGCTACCGCTCGCACGCGGGATCCTCGAGCCCGCCGCGGAACGCGACAACGTCGACGAGGAGGCTGAGGACTTGCCGGCGGCTGCGGCAGTAGTAGCCGTCGTCGTCGTCGTGGTGGCGGCTGCGGCGCGCTGTGCGCCGAGCTTAGCGATGATGCGTGAGCGCGAGATGCGTGGTTTTCGAGCCGACGCGTGTGTTGTCGTCTTCGTCTTTGATAATGACGACGTGGATGCGCGCTTTGTCGTCGGAGATGCGAGTGCACTATTATTGGTGGCAGTGGTTGCGAGCGCAGTGGCCGCCGCTGCGAGGGAAGATGGATTGACGGGTGGCGGGATGACTGCCTGGTTGGCGGACAGCGTCAACAACAGCGTAGTGAATATCTTTCCCGGCGACGAAGGCGCAATTCCGGCTCCGCCATGGGGGCTGTTCGTGATCGAGTCGAGGACGGCTGCGTTGCGCGGGGGCGTCTTGGCGCGCTGCGCGATGATGGTGCTCGTCTTTGATCTTTTAATAGACGTCGTTGCCGCTACGGCCGATCCGGGCACGCCAGCGCCGCGCATCTTTGCGAGAGAGCTGGCGGTGGGAGCGAACAGTCTGGACGTAGTCCTACTCGGACTGAAGATGGAGGCTTTGTTGTTGTTGCCGTTGCCGGCATCTTCGGCCGCCATATCCGTACTCTCGTCAGAAGGCAAGCGCACAGCAGCTGACTTCGTAGTGCTGTTGTTTGCTGTGGCATTTACAGAACTGGCGCGTACACTCTGACGAGACCTGGTCGATCCCAATGGCGCGGGATTCGACAATTTTGTCCCCGTGTTGCTCGACCGGCTTGGTAATCTCAGGCTGGAATGCGATGCCCCACCCTTTGTTGCCGCATCGCCCAACGGTTTCAGTGCCTTGCCCGACGTAGACACTGTGCGTGCAGGGGCAACGCTCTTTCTACTAGCGAGAGCTTCCGATGGTCGTAATGGAGCCAGAGATGGCTTCTTGGGAGGGGCGGGTTTGGTCGCTGTTGATTCTGTCGCACTGGATTTGGTCGTCGTTGTGTTTATTTGCGAGGCTTTTGAGGGAGAACCGATGCCGAAATTCCACACATTCCGCACAATTGACTTGGCTGAGGATAGGAACCCGAAGCGAGGTGTCGCCTTGCCCTTGTCTACATGGGTGTATCGTCAGTGGTCTCGTTATCGTAGGTCAAGAGAAGGAAGCAAACGCACTGCTCACAGCCTGCGGTCCTCCAAGGCTCGTCCTGCCATGCCTAGTGCTCCTTCTCTTCTCCTTTCTTGCTTCGAGCATCTTTCGCATAGCCAATCTTTCCCTATCTGCCTGTTTCTCCTCTGACTCGGACTTCTTGGGCGACATGGTAAGTCGCCGCCCTTTATCCTTCCCACCGTCATCCTCAAAAACTCTGATGCGCTTCGACATTCGTCTGTCTTCCTCTTCTTGCACGCCATCCAGGGCGTCATCTTCATCGCCGAACCCACCAGGGATACCCAACCTCTTATGAGAGAAGGTGCTGATGGCCCGCGTGCTCGAACTGGGCCGGTTACGTGCTGATGCTGAACCATCCCCAAGGACATCTGACTTGCGTTTCTTTGACCCGGGAGCCCCACGCCTAGCGGCGTAATGGTTCGCTATCGAGTCCATCTTGTTGAATTGTTCCTCGTGTACTTTGTCAAAGCGATCCACCTTGCTCGATGCGCGGAGACTGCTAGAGCCCGCCTGAGTGAAAGCGGTGGTGGCGGGGATCGTCCCAAACACATCAGTCCCGACCTTCTGAACGCCCGCGGTGGACAGACGCTTATTCATCTCCTCTAGCACAGAAGCTGCTGCTGTATCGAACGCTTTCTTTGATACGCTGTGCCGTGGTAGAGGAGAGCCAAACAGGAAAGGCTCGCTGCGGGGAATTCCGACACTCTCCTTCGGCTTACTAGGCAGTTTAGGACCCGGGGAGAATATGTCTTGTACATCATTCGAAGGCTTCGGGTGCACTCGCGCAGAACTGGCCGGAAGCTGCGACGACATGGTGTTGCCAGTCGATGTTGCCTGGTGCTGCTTCGCCTCCTCCAATTCATCGGCTGGCAGGGCAGGGTATAGTCGCTCGGAAGGCCCGGGCTGAGGAGAGAGCGGCCATACTGGGACTCGACACTGTCCTTTTGCATCAGGGCTGCCCATTACGAGGTCAAACGGAGGGTCCACCGGTCTTATTTGTGGGGTTCCAGGTTCTGGAGACAGAGTCGAGGTGGAGTCTAATGCAGAGACAAGGCGAATGGTAGTCTTGGGTGGGCCCGCAGTACCACCCGTAGGAGCAGTGGTAAGGGCGGTCCTTGATGGATGCCCTGGGTGGTCTAGCATATGCTCGTCCATTGTCGAATCGGGGGTAGAGAACTTGAAGTGGTCTGTTTGGGGCATGTCGGATTGTGATGACTCAGGGATGGAAGAATATGGAACGGAATGTGCAGCCAATTCATCGACGATAGCAGACTGCGTTGTCCGAACATCATCGGACTTGTCTGATGTTGCTCGTACGAAGTTGAATGAGCTGGCTATCGCTCTGAAGGAGGAGGTCACACTGGAAGCTGAAGAAACGCGACAGGTCAAAGATGGTTAGGATTGCGCCATCCAAGGACGTGAGGACTGACATTTTGATCCGCCACCAGTACCAAATTCATCAGAGGTACTTCCTGCGATGCTACGAAGTGAGGAAAGAGTTGCGCGAGAGCCGCCCTCTGGTAACTCCGGGATATCTTCCATCACAAGCTCCCACTGATCGGATGGCCGCTGTGAGTCTAATCTTGATGAGACCGAGTCTTTGTCATATCGAGGTTGTTCGCTACGTGCGGCGACGCTCAAAGGAGAGCTATGTGGCAAGTTGGAGGCATGGTCCCTAAGTCGCTGGACGATGTCGACTTTTTTGCCAGATGCCTTGATGGAATGGATCTTGCAAAGCTTGACAAGTTGATCTCGCTTGAGAGAATGTAGGGCTGGAGAATTAAATAGTATCTGTGTAGTCTCTGTCGAGTCCATGTCGTAGCGCTTGGCGATTAATCGCAAAGGACGGGTTCAGGAGCGTGACAGCCACCAAACAAAGATCCGGTATGACCACGTGACCGTGTCTCATCTCGTGATCTTTGTCATGTTGTCATTGTTTGGCAGACAATGGACCCACGGAGACAAATAAAAATCCCATAATGGCAAACTTTCCAAATCCGGGTTTGTGGGTCCATGTGGGTCCATGCTTGTTATGTGTGCGCATACACGTCCAACGCTCGCATAAGGACAAAGCGTCGCAATTGCCCCTCCCTCCTTATAACATATATAAGAATGTCCCTCACGCCCCCCTCCCTCCTTCCATTGTCCCCCTCATAGTGATCTATCCCCCGCAAACATGGTCCTCTCTATCCTCAATTCCGATCCCTCCCTCCGCGTCAAGGAGAAGGGCTTGTCCCAAGAAAAGATCCTCGCTTCCCCTCGCAAATCAAATAGACGCTCTCGCGCTCACAAAATTCCAGGCAGTCTTAAACACCTCCTCAGCCACCCCCAACGTCGCCGCCGTATCTCGACGCGCTCCACCTCCCTACAATTTTCTCATCTAACCCACCCCCGCCCGACGCGGCTGAGCCGCCACTCACCAAAACCTGCCACCCACCAGACCTCTGCTCGTGCTTCCGAGGCTCCTTGCCGTCGTTCCCGGTCCTATACCCCCAATGCGATCAATGTTACTTTTCCGCAGCGCCTACCTGATTTGCCTCGCAAACAAATCAGCCCGGAAGTCCTTGCGTCCCTTGAGTTTTCACCAGATGTTCCGCCTCAGTATATTCGTGATCGGGTGCAGTCTCTTGGCCCAAGGTAAGAATTCATTCAATCCAAGCATATATATCCCTTTCTGATGTACTTTTTCGTAGTATGTATCAAGCATTGCGGTCCACTAAGGCCACTTTTTCGGGGTCAACACTACCCCAGACTCTCGCCATCGATATGAGCGACCGTTCGACTTTGTCTCCCACTCATATGGCAGCCGTTTACTCGTCTCGTCCCTCCGATCCTGAGCCACGGCGCGTCATGATGTACCCTGTCCACCAATTGATCCTCTCGCTTTACTGCGCCAACCTTCCTGTACTTCCAAACTCTCCACCTCCACCGACAATTCCCGAGGTCCCTCACGAGATTCCCGTCGTGCCAATTGCTCTGCCAGATCCAGACTCGTTCCCCTTCCTGACCCAATTCTTGTATCTCAAGAATGTTCAACAGCTGTTCGACGCATTTCTCTCTCTCACCCCGGCAAACGGCATACCCAATGACCTCGACCAGCCGGAGCGGTATGACGCATTCGTCGCCGAATATTCATCAATTCTCGCGCAGAACTATACTATGCAACGCCTTGCTAGCCAAGCTGTTAGAGTCCACGGCCTTTGGCGTAACGCGTGTGCGTTGGGCATCTCCGACGTCGACCTTCAGGCATTCTTTATTCTGGCCTGGGAAGTACTCATGCAGGCCATGACACTCTCGAGTAACAGCGCGCCGCCGGTCGTTGCGTGATCTCCGGAGCGGGATTCGTTACGATCACTGCCTGAGGGTCGCATTTTCTTCCCATTCTGCGATGGTGACCTGCTGAGAGGTCACTCCAAGGAATCCAGGAACGAATGGAGGCGAACATCCTCTGTTCACCGTGGATGTGGGTCCTCATGCGCGCCGTTTAGGATGTATTCTGGACAAGGCGCTCAGCGGCGGGTTGGTGGCTATGGTGGAGGGTTCGCATCGAATATGATACAATATGTTGGTCTATGTAATACTATTTTTATACCTTTATGTTCGAACTTTCTATCGTTTCCAGACCTTTTCAAACGGGTGACGGGGTGCCAGCATGTTGTAAGGACTCGGAAATGCCAAGTCGAGTAGAAATTGTCCGAGTAGCGAGAAAGAGCCAACAGGAGATAATCAATTAACTAGCGGTAATAGGCTCGCTACGGTACAATGTTCTCCATATCAGACACGTCATGAGTCCCACATACATAGGCGCACACATTGTCTTGCCTCCTCCAAGTGCAACCGAATTAACAATGATAACCGACCTTTCTCTTCCTAGACGTCACTGTCTCCTTCGGGTGTAGGGAGAACCGTGACGGGACCAGGCTTCACAGAAGCGACGCTAATCGTTGCCAACTGCGAAGATGTAGCCTGAACAAAACGGAGCGGGCTGGTGGCAGCCGCGTCCTGACGGGTTGAGCACTGATGGCGGCTCATGCTCCCACTCGACTTTCCCGGAGGGTGGTCACGGAAGTAGATCCGGTTGTTGAGGGTCAAGAAAAACGTGTTGGAGTATCTGCAAATTAATTTTTTCTTTCGTCAGTCTCCTGATTTGCGCGCACGTAAGGAACTGAATGGGTTACAGTTTTCCGAGGACGGTGATGCTTTTTGTTTTTTCATCCGCCGCGGCGCGTTCCGAGTCAGCAGGTGCAAATTTTTGGATAGGTGAGGGATGGGATCACACGCACGGGAATATGTAGAGGATCTTGTGCTGTGAAAAACGAAGCGAGTCCCAATCAGTCACACAGTAAGTTGTGTTTTTTTCTGCTTAACCTACTGGGAAAATGATTTGGAGAAGGAAAGCGATTATGGTCATGGCAGCTTCACAGGACGTGACGGTGAGGGGCAAAAGCTATTGATGAGTCGGTCGATAGACACGTACCCGTTAACGCGTTCGTTTCGACAGTGAGCCGCACTACGCGGGCCAAAACATGGCTTGTGTATCGTCCTTCATAGCTGCGTGTTTCTCGTAGCTACGAAACAAATACGCATTCGGTATCCTGGTGGATCTGGCGGCCATTGGATCACTCACCAGCAACACCATTGCTCCTGCGATCAGAATATCTGCCAATGCACTTGTAACGAGCCAGACCTGAGGTAACGATCAATCAGTAAGTCTGCGCAGCGTTTGAATCTTGTATCGTACATATTGAGACGGCTCGAGGATTGCATATGTTCTGAAAATAGCTCCCTGCGCTCTGCGTTAGTGGCAACCCTGAGGCTAGTACTGGATGTCACCACAGTGATTCCATTCGTTAAAGACGCGATCGCTTGCGACAATGAAAGCTTCGATAGACCGACGTTAAGCATAGGAATAGGTTATATAACGAAAGGAAACACACGTACAATAGCAATGATCAGGCAAAGCGGCCACCACCGCTTTTGCAACGTCCAGATCCGATAGCAGTAGTAGCCCTGAACGATGAACGAGATAGGCGCACTGATGATCTGACCGTCTATCGGGGAGAAGTAGTTTTTCACAAGGACCTTCACGTTCCCGAACCCTATCACAAACCAATAGTAGACGTCTGCGCCAGTCAGAGCCGTTTGGACGGTCTCCAGAAGGAAGATGAAGTATGCTGCTCGGAGTGCCTTATAGGTGAACTGGAAAACGCAACCAAGTGAAGGCTCACCAAGAAATTTGAGGGAACGTCTATCCTCCTGGAAATTGTAACTGTACACATCTGGAGCTGGGGGTCAGCTGGATGGTTTGAGCGTGAGGAGAGGAATCACGCCGACATGTTTGGACGCATAGAACGCCATATAACATCCAGTTGACCATAGGCCCAAAGAGCTGGTCAGGATATTTAGCAGTGCCGAACCAACCATCCCAAACGACAAGCGTACAAGCGTGCCAGTTCTGAAAGTAGTGTCAGGTGATTAAGCTGACTCCTCGTTGATGTTGCCAGCGGACGAATTCACTTACATGTCCGTAATATCATCGCTATCAGTCACCTTCGACACCTTCTTTGCCACCATGGCTTGGAGTTAATGCGGTAAAGGACAGTAGAAAGGGGGGTAGGATTGAGCAGTCTGGCCAACACTTATTATAACCGTCGCCATGGCCTTCAGTCTTCGCCATGGAATACGCGACGCATGGCAGTCACCTGTGACCTGTGAACGTAGGTGAACGTAGACACCCGCTAAGGTATTTGATGATTCCCGCCATCACATGGACCTTGTGGATGGCCGAATTTGCTATCTTCCAGTCCTTACAATGTAATTGGTAAGGATTCGAATGCATTTCAACTTGATGTTCAGTTCCCAAGACCGTACAGACCGGCATTTCTTTTCCATCCTGGTTGTGGGTAAGGACACGTATCCCTGGAGACTGCCCGCATGGCCCTCAGTTGTTTGAGACACACAGTCACGGTACGGTGGTACATTCCGAGTTATTTGGTGCTGTATATGTTGGGGTGACCCGAGTCTGGAGACGATTGCCCGGGAACTGCTGCCCGGGAGCGTGCGTGCGTGCGCGCGTCACGCACTCACGATTCGAAATTACCGAAGCCGCGCGGCAACCTCGGGCATATTCTCTTCTCTTTTGTCATCCACTCTTATTACCTGACACAATTCATGGCTTTCTCGTACATTTGGCCCTCTATCGAGCGCGGAACAAAAGCGTTATTTTATTTATCTCAAGACATGGGCCCGCCCTGGCCGCCAATGGCTCCGGGTGACTAGGACCGAGTCGGTACGAATGTAAGGTGTACCATTACCCTCTTTGTTCGCAAAACTCCCTCACATAAACACCGAATGCTACGAATGGCATCTTAGGTGTCTCATTGTCCTGGTTTCCTTTGGCGCGCGGGTTCTCAACTTCTTCAACAGCCCTGCTAATTGACTCGAGTCATCAGTTTCGGTTCGCCGCGGCCAACCACTTTAGCCACATGGACAAGATTGCTAACAGTGATGCGTAACTAAAACCGCCACATAACGCAATTTCTATGTTCTTTTTGGTCTGGTCATACCATGGCTGGTCATCTGGGCGACCTCAGCATCATGCGTAAAGGTATCCCTGCGTTCCCAGGTCCTCGGGTTGATGTGTATGTGATGGTAACTAAGCTTTAACCAGGGCGCGCAGAAATCGATTTTTTTTCCGAAACGGTGATAGAGCTTTGCAATTGATCTCATCAAAAGAACCCACTGGCATATTAACAATTCTCCGAAGGGTGGTAGCTTTCGTAATTGTCAACTCTATAGGGGCGCACATAAGAGTTCTCAAGGCTGCGTCGGCAAGCTGGGTTATCTCCCACTTTGGGGTTTCAGCCGGAATCAGGCAAGAATCATTGATAATAGGCGCATCATACGGCATGGTCTCTGGGTCTGGGTCTGGAATCTAGGAAAAGAACAAGCCCGTATGCATCTCATAACTCGCGTGAACAACAGCGTTCTCCTCCTAAGTCTCCTGCACTCAAGTCAGACAATGGACCCATCGGTGTAGAAGAACGGGCAGAAAATAGTCAATCAACCAACATACTGGGGACCACGAGCTCGTTCAATTATGACACAAAACGTTCTTCTATCAGACATGTCATGAGTCCTACACATACTGAAGTACACTTTGTCTCGACTTCTCCAACTGCACCCCCTGGCTGGGTCGCGTCTATTTCAGAAGACTTGAAATATTGGAGCGATGAAAGAAAACTCACTCTGGATTTGAGTCGATGATGATGATCGAGCAGCGTCGCTTTCCCTTCTCGGCCACATGGTCTTCTTCCACTTTGGAAGGAACCGAGTCGGGCCTGACCGGAAAGTGGCCGATCGTCGCTGACTGCGGAAATATCGCTTGAACGAAACGGGGTGGGCTGCCTGCAGCGCGACCATGGGTTGAATCGAGCGATGTGTTGTCATTGAGGCTCCCCGGAGGGTGGTCACGAAAGTAGATTCGATTGTTGAGGGTCACGAAAAAACTGTTAGTATATCTGCGCATTTATCCATGAGTCAGGATTTGCGAGCGTGAAAGCTGAAAGTTACAGTTTTCCGATGATGTAAATACTTCTCGACCCAGATCAACAGATGCGACTTTCGTAGGGTGGGATAAGATCACATACGGAAACATGTAGAAGACATCGGCCTTCAAAGCAAGTCAGTCGGAGCAAATTATTCTTCTAATGACTTACGCTGAAAACAACGCAGAGAACAAAGGCAATGGTGGTCATGGTGGCTTAATAAGAAAGTGAGAGAAGTTACCGGCGAGTTGGTCGACGGACACTTACCGGTAAGCGCGTTTGTTTCGACTATGAGCCGCACCACACGGGACAAAATATGGGTCGAGTATCGTCCTTCATAAGCACGACTCTCTCTTAGCTATAAAACAAAATTCGTGTATATCCCAGTGAATCTGGCCACTTGATGACCCACCAGCAACATCATGGCCACTGCGATCAGAATGTCCGCCAATGCACTTGCAATAAGCCATATCTAAGGTAACAATCGATTGGTAGGTCTGCGCAGTGATTCAATACTGCACCATACAATTAGAGATGGTGCAGAGACAAAATATACTCCAGCGATAGCCCCCTTTGCATTCTGCATCAGTAGCGACCCTAAGACCAGAACTGGATGTCGACTCACCATAATTCCATTATACGCGGATGCAATCGCTTGTGATAGAGAAAGCTTTCGTTAGGCCAACTTTAGGTATAGGAATGGGCAATATAACGGAAGGAAACCGTACGATGGCAATGATCACGCAAAGAAACCACCACTGCCTTTTCAATATCCAGATCCGATAGCAGTAGTAGCCTTGGACAACGAGCGAAATTGGCGCACTCATGGCCAGACCGTCTATCGCAGAATAGTTGTTCTCCACAAGGTGCTTCATGCTCCCGAACCCTACTACGAACCAATAGTAGACGTCTGCACCAGTCAGAGCGGTTTGAATGGTTTCCAAAAGGAAGAGAAAGTAGGCTGGACGGTGTTCCCTTTATTCAGCTGAACATACTGCTATATCTTGATTGCTCACCAAGAAATTTGCGGGTTCGATTATCATCTGGGAAATTATAATTGTACACATCTGGCATCGCAGTCAGCTGAGTGTCTGAGTGCAGGAAGAGGAATCATGCCGGACATGTTTGGACACAAAGTACGCCATATAACATCCAGTTGACCATAGGTCCAAAGAGCTGGTCATGATATTGAGCACAGTGCCAAACAAACCATCCCAAAAGCCGAGCATACAAGTGGACCCGTCCTAGAAGCAGAAAATAGGTGTTAGGCTGGTTCCAGCAACGTCGAGGTTGGGTGACAGTGACTTCACTACATTCTAGCAATATCCGTGCGCCCATCTAGCGAAGTCACAGTGGCCATGGTCCGACCCGTCAATACCACAGACTGGAATAAATTCGTAAGAGTGACGAAAGGAGATTGTACTGGACAGTCCGAGACTAATCAACGCTTTTTATAATCGGCTACATAGCCCTCATCCTCCATAGACTAGGTGATGATCAAGAGGCAGGGAGATATCATATGTGGGGCCGTGAGCGTTGATGGTCTCTGTCATCACACGAATCTTGTAGAGGACAGATATTGACAGATGGTTTTTTTTCTCCAGCAAGGCAGGGCACAGGCTGGCAGGCATTTCCCCATACGTCAAGGAATTTCACTGCACGAGTCGCGGGCTACCGAGATTTTTTTAAAGGGTGATGAGGAACCTGCCATAGTGCCATTAGAAGGATCTGGAGACGAGCGGAGATAGAGCGCGATTCCAAGCAGGTCACCGCCACACTGAATGGATTATCTGATGGTTGCTGTTATCGCATGAGCCTTAGGTGACTATGGACGAAGGGCTTTGCTACCCTGCGCGTGACTTGACGGTATTTCAATTCCAGACATGGTCACCGACAATGTCAAGATCAGGTATCCCTGGAGATTCCCGGCCCTAGCACTGACAACCGTGGAATTATTTATTTATGACTGTGACATAGGACCATTCTCGTATCCTTCTCGCAACTCGTAACACTAGTATATATGATGTCGTGTCCGAGTAGCTCAGGAAGGAATAAGAGAGATAGCCAACGTTCAAAGTTACTCCAAAGCTCTCAGAGTCGACTCAGACCACTGCAGTGGCAAGTCCAGGACCGTAACGACATGACACGAGATCCATGGTCTCCCTGGAGGTCGGACGACGCTTTCGTCGTCATGCATCATGCCCAAAGGACGGCTCTCAGGCCCCCGCGGTTGGTTCGCTTAACGGAATCAGGGTCATTACGATACTGTAACGAAAGCCTTCGACCAGGTTGCCGAGAAACAGATCTTCTCCGTTGCCAAGGTTCTGGTGACCTATCGAACGCCCAGTCGTACGTCCCTCTGTATATAGTCTGCATACTCTGGGTCCCCGCTAGCGGAATACTAGGAGCCAAAAAACCGATCGGTGTAGCCACGTTCCTCGAGCTCGACACAGCTGACTCGGATACAAGGCTGGCCTGGGACATGTCTCAAAGGTGAACCAAGCGAACCACTGCGTGAGATTGTAGAAAGGGTGATGGTGATCGGAGTACACTTGGAGCGGATCAATTTGTCTGATCTTGTTGTAAGCATAATGGCTTGGCAATGGCGGATTGGTGGTTCTTCTGCAGAGGAGAGGGGTTTCCGAGTCTGGCTGCAGCCGACTACAGCACATAGTATGTTGACTCTTCTCATCCTTTTTCTTTTTATAAAAAAAGAGCTTGTAATCCAAGTATTCTATCCCAGTGCAGTGGAGCCGGGTTACTGTAATTAAACTATGTCTTTATAAACGCTTCGCGAATGATATGTTCAAGAGGAAGCATTAGCAATAAAGCCCATTCCGTAACACAAGTCTACGGGTTCAAAAGAAAGGAAATTGAAATGAATGGCACGTATTAAGAGCAGCTAAATTTAAAGACAGCAGAAAGACAACGAGCATGGTAAACTGAAGGCCAACAGTGCAGAGCGAGAGAGAAACTAGTGAATCCTGACATTAATTCATTGGTACGGTAGGTATAACGTTCATCGTCCATTATTCCGTGAATCCGTGTGTCATCATAGTAGATGGGGGTAAAGGAGAGGAGTGGAGTGGAGAGGGGCATATGATGCCGCGATTTTTTCTTGGAGTCACGTCGTGTAGCTCACTCGCGTTCGCGCCAACGCGCCAAGATCTTGCGTGACTCTGCAGTGACATTCCAAACGGTCTGCACGACGCTCATCACTCTCGAATCTTGCAGTCCGAGTGCGAGCACGTTCTTCCACATCCCTTGATTGTAGACAGTGTACCTGTCCAGCACCTGCCATCCTCGAGCAGTTCCTCCGCCGCTCTTCCCGGGATCGCTTGGATTGTTTTCACGCTCACACCGTGCTGCCATAGCTTGGGCCATAGCAGCGGCCGAAGGGAATTCCTCGGCGACGGAGAGAGGTAGGAGAGTTGCCGCGAGCGCGGAGGGGTTGGTGCGCACGCCGAGAGCGTAGAGTAGGAGGAGCGCGACGGACGGCGCATGTGGAACTTGCAGAGGCACGACGGGAAGAGTCACAGTGATGGGGAGCGGCAAGCTAGTAGGCACGGTGGCTGGAGACGGGAGGACACGCGTCGGTGGCTGGTGGTGATGGCGCATGCCAGTAATGTCCGTGCGAAGTTTTCGAGAGAAGGTGTCAATGTTGACAGGGATGAGGGTGATGAGTGCTGTTGGTTCTGCGAGGGGCGCGTCGTGGACGGCAAGCAGATGCGTAGGGAGGACAGGAGAGGAGCGGTTGAGGACGGCAACTTCGTGCGTTTTCGTGAGGTGATATGCGCTCGAGGGCGCTGTCTTTGCGACGTTCAGTGCGTGGCATAGGGCCCTGCAAGTAAGGGGATAAGTAGGGGGATGAGATGGGAGAAAAGGTCGCGTACCTGAGCGGGTCCTCATCTGCATCCTGGTAGGGATGTTGGGTCATGACGTGAGCGTTTGCGTTCGAGTTGAGACTATTGTGGCTGCCTGTTGAACCATCGTCTGAGTCGGATAAGGAGAGGTTTGCCCTGTGTGTTGGGCGACGTGTGGGAATAGGGAGCGGCGCAGGGGTGAACTGAGGGGAATGACGTTGGGGTATCGAGGAGCCCATGAGGAATAAATTTAAATGGGGGTATAATGCTCAACAGCGGGTGCCTATGTAGACGGGTCAGTACGAGTCGCGTAAGGCGTACGTGTATGCGCGTCATCGCATCGTGCTTCTATTCTACTCACCTTCGCTCACAAGACACGGACACAATCAACTCGGAAGCACAACTCTTCTCGCATTTTAATTACCCTTCTTGATTCCTCTTCCCACGCTTGTCATCTCCGTGTCTTCTCCCCAAATCGGGTATCCCTATGTTACCAGTTCAAGTTGGTTCTTGACGCTTGTACTGTGCACAGTAACTGAGCACTCTGGTTCCTCAAGATGTGTGGAGACAAGATGTACGCCAAGGGGTCATCCGAAATAAGCTCTAAGCTCTACCCGAATAGAACCTCGGGCTCGGACTAACCCATATTGATCTATGATGCCACGGACTCGCTTGACTGGAAGGGTGATGGGTCTCACGTGGACTTCGGGTTCTAGCATGCAGTATGATCCTCGCCCATTCAACATTCACTGCAACGTTGTCTATTCACCCGTTGACACTTTCACTAATTCGGTAAAGTACTGTGTCAACACGTCAATTTAGCAATGGTACCAGAGCAAAAGTACTCGTGGACCCTAACACGGCTTATCAGCCTCGGCGCTGTCCTCGATCTAATCGGGGTGCTCCAATCGAACGATTATACACCTTGCCTTCGCAGCACAACGCAGCCAGCGGATATTGTGGATTGGGCTACAAGGACTTGTATATCTACGCCTAATACAGTGGCAGCCTAGAAGAGGTTGCAGTTGGGGAAAATACCTACCGAGGCAATTGGACAGTTATACAGTAAGCGACTGGTAAGCGAGCTCCATTTCTCCACGAAATCGCCGCTGTCGTAAAGCGTTAATTCTGGTAAATTAACCGGGAACTTCAAAGTTCTGACCGTGGCACCGTGGCATAGAAATACTGGCAGGCCTCCAATCCACATGCTCGACGCCAGTTGTCCCTTCTTCGTTTCCTCACCTCCTCCTTTCGCGTTTCGTCACGTCCACCATGTCGACGACGGAGGTCAGTAATGAGAAAGCCTCGTTCTCACCCAATGGTTCGCAGGCTGGGCTTAAATCAAGGCCGTCGGAAAAGTCGGACACTACTCCCTCTGCTTCACCCGAGAAGTCTCCCACCCCCGATCTTCACATCACTACACCTGTCGAAGGCGATCCTAAGCCTGTCTCATTCTTTACTCTTTTCCGGTCTGTCGTCTCATTCCACGAACCCATTCTATTCTTTACATTGTCTTCCTTAGGTTCTCCACTCGCACAGAGCTCCTCCTCAATGGCCTTGCTCTTATCGCCGCGGTAGCCGCGGGTGCCGCCCAGGTGTGCCACACGCCTAACTCCCCTTCTCGATGTGTATCAAACCTCTCAACTGACTGATACATTTCGCAGCCTCTCATGAGTCTCCTATTTGCCGATCTTACCCAGGATTTTATCAATTTTACAACCGCCGTCGCGAAGATCGATCCCAATGACCCACAATCGACCGCCAGGCTTGATGAAAGTGCTAAACACTTCCGTCAGGATACTGCAGAGGACGCACTTTACCTTACTCTTATTGGTGCGTGAATTGCTATTTTTAGTAATGTTAGTAACAATTCGATCGTCCCTCGGATTTTAGGAGTGGGTATGTTTATCTGCACTTTCATTTATATGTATGCTTGGGTCTATACCTCCGAGGTGACGTCTAAGCGTATTCGTGAGCGCTACCTCAAGGCTATCCTTCGCCAGGATATCGCCTTTTTTGATGAGGTTGGCCCTGGTGAGATCACCACCCGCATCCAGACAGATACACGTACGTGTTTTTGTTTTCAATTCGAGTCTACATCAGGTATCGACAGCAGACACCACACACACACACAGATTTGGTCCATCAGGGCATATCTGAGAAGGTCGCCGTCTCCGTCAGCTTCCTTGCTGCATTTTTTACCGGTTTCATCTTGGCATTTTCGAAAAATTGGCGGCTGGCGCTGGCTATGAGTTCCACCCTACCTTGCTTCGCTATTACGGGTGGCGTTATGAACAGATTTGTTTCCAAGTATTTGCAGTACGTTTGCTTCGAGGTATTTATGAACTGCGAATTCACTCGGTCTTAGGCTCTCACTTAAGCATATTGCCGAAGGCGGGTCCTTCGCAGAGGAAGCCGTGTCTACAATCCGTACGGCTCACGCTTTCGGCACCCAGCATGCGCTTGCGTCCCTGTATGATATCGCCGTGCAGAATGCCTACCAGGAAGATTCCCGAATTGCGGTCACCCAAGGCATCGGTTTTGGCATCTATTTCTTTACCCTGTATGCTGCCTATGCCCTTGGTAAGTTCAATTTCCTTGTCCGCCCACAAAACGCAACTAACTCTTACTCGCTGATACTCAGCATTCGGCTTCGGCACAACGCTCGTCAACCAAGGCCACTCTAGTGCTAGCCAGATCGTCAATGTCATTATGGCAATTCTCATTGGATCCTTCTCACTTGCGCTGATGGCTCCTGAGATACAGGGTATGAACCTGCTTATTCCCTATATCTATAGTGTCTGAGCAATCGTGCTTACATTTCCTTTTCTTAGATATCACTCTAGCTTGTGGGGCAGCCGCGAAGCTCTTTGCCACCATCGATCGAGTTCCTTCTATTGATTCCGCCAACGATGAAGGACTCAAGCCGAGCAAAGTCGTTGGTGAAATTACTTTCGAAAATATTGACTTCAATTACCCTGCGCGCCCGAATGTTCAAGTTGTTAAAAACCTCAGCATTACGTTCCCTGCAGGCAAGACAACAGCACTCGTGGGTGCTTCTGGATCTGGCAAATCGACCGTCATATCCCTTGTAGAGCGGTTCTATGACCCCCTCGCTGGTTCTGTGCGCCTCGACGGCATCAACGTCCGAGACTTGAATTTGAAGTGGCTCCGATCGCAGATTGGTCTCGTGTCTCAAGAGCCCACACTTTTTTCCACAACCATCCGCCAAAACATCGAGTATGGTCTCGTTGGCAGTCCTCATCAAAATGCATCTCCAGAGGAGAAGCTACGGCTTGTCCGGGAAGCGTGCATCAAGGCCAATGCGGATGACTTTATCTCTAAACTTCCCCTTGGCTATGATACTATGGTAGGCGAACGTGGATACCTTCTTTCCGGTGGTCAAAAACAACGAGTTGCCATTGCTCGTGCTATTGTGTCGGACCCTCGTATTCTACTTCTTGATGAGGCAACATCGGCACTTGACACGCAGTCGGAAGGTGTTGTCCAAAATGCCCTCGACAAGGCTGCGGCAGGTACGATACACTCGCAAAGCTCAATTATTATTACCGCTGATACACAGGCTGGCAGGACGGACCACAATTACTATTGCTCATCGCCTTTCGACTATCAAGGATGCCGATTGCATTTATGTCATTGGTGACGGCACTGTACTAGAGAGGGGCAAGCACGACGAGCTTCTCAGCAATGAGAATGGACCATACACGCGTCTAGTCGCTGCTCAGCGGCTCCGTGAGACACGTGAGAGTATTGATGTCGATGAAGCCGATGGACAATCCTCCGGGAAAGGCCACACAGACGACGAAAAGGCAACACTCGAGGAAATCCCTCTCGGTCGTCGCAACACACATCGATCTTTGGCAAGCGAAATTCTGGAGCATCGCGGAGCACAAGGTTCGGCAAAGCGCGAGAAGGAATACAGTATGTTCTACCTCTTCAAACGGATGGGAAGAATAAACAGAGGAGAATGGAAAACGTACCTCCTCGGTTGCATATGCTCCCTCGGTCGGTACTCCCTTTGGTTCTTTGGTTGAACAATTTGAATTTCTTACTATCAGTCCGCAGTAAATGGTGCCACCTATCCTGTTTTCGGTATTGTGTGGTGTGCGTGCAATAACACTATCGCTTCGTAGCCAGCATGGAGCTGACCATTTCGTGCCTTACACAGCAAGTGCTATCACAAAACTCTCAAGCCCAGACCCTCGCGAGCGCCACCATGGTGGTGACCGCGATGCCTTGTGGTATGCCACCCGTGTATTACTTGCTCGAACAATTAACAACTGAACTGTATCTGCAGGTCATTTATCATTTCCATTGTTTCTGGACTTACCATGGGCCTCGGAAATTATGCGTACACCGCATCTGCCTCCTCTCTCACTCGCAAGCTACGCTCGCTCAGCTTGCGTGCCATTTTGCGACAAGACAGTATGTCTGATTCTCATTTCCGTGATGCAATCCCCTTACGACCTGAGCAGTTGAGTACTTTGATCGAGATGAGAACAGTGTGCGTACAGCGACGTTCAACAGAAAGTATAGTCCTGAATTTACGGTTTGCCTAGTCTGGTGCAATCGTGTCCAAATTGAGCGATGCCCCGCAAAAAATCTTCGGCTTGGCTGGCATTACTCTTGGAGCGTACGTGCTCTTTGCAACCTCAGATTCGACGTCTATTTACGCTGATGCTTGTGTTCAGAATTATTCAAGCTTTTTCCACCCTTGGTGTCGGCATCATCATTGGAATCATTTATATTTGGAAAGTTGGCCTTGTGGGACTTGGTATAACCCCTTCCCTACTTAGTAAGATCGAGTATAGGTCGGGACTGACTGCTTGGCATAGCATGTGTACCTTTCGTCATGTCTACCGGCTACATTCGTCTGGTAGGTTCTCCTAACTCTGCCCCCTATACTTAATCTCACTGCTTTCAGCGCGTTGTTGTTCTTAAACATCAACAAACGAAGAAAGCCCACGAAGATTCTGCTCAAATTGCATGCGAGGCTGCGGGTGCCATTCGCACCGTTGCATCTCTCACGCGTGAGAACCACTGCTTAGAGCTTTACAGCAAGAGCCTGGAACATCCGCTTTGCCAGTCCAACAAAACGTTTCTCTGGAGCAATCTGTTGTTCTCACTCTCCCAGTCATTCGCCTTTTTCGCCATTGCTTTAACATTCTGGTACGGTTCTCGGCTGGTGTCAGAGCGTGAGTTCACCTCGCAGGAATTTTTTGTTGGTCTCATGGTAAGCTGGGGATGGACATCAAAGCGGTCGTGATCTCACCATCAAATAGTCGACCGTATTCGGTACCATCCAAGCTGGAAATGTCTTTGGATTCGTACCTGATGTGGCATCTGCACGTAGCGCTGCATCGGAGACTATCCAGTTACTTGACGCGCGACCCGAAGTTGATGCCGAATCTGATGAGGGCAGGATTCCACAAGATGTCAAGGGTCACATTCAGCTCAAAGATGTTCACTTCCGCTATCCAACGCGCCCTGGGGTTCGTGTGCTTCGTGGTCTCAGCATATCTGTAGAGCCTGGCACATATGTCGCTCTTGTCGGAGCCAGTGGATGTGGCAAGAGTACAGTGTAAACTAGTCCATCTATTGATGCCGTCTTCCTCTCACTCATTAATCTTGCTCAGTATCCAACTCGTCGAGCGATTTTACAATCCATTGTCCGGGGGTATCTTTCTTGATGGCCAGCCCATCTCGGAACTCAACGTTCGAGAATACCGAAAGCATCTTGCT
>QFEY01003327.1:0-14802 GCA_003316435.1 Russula virescens | reverse complement strand
ACCAATAGAAGATAAAAGAGTTTCTTAATTTTGCAGACAGTAAACTACAAATACATTCAACCCCTGTATCAATGTGCCCTGCACATCACACATTTATTGTGCCTCTGTGAGTTCTGTGAAATCCATGTGCTGTTATGCCATTTGTGTTGCATCATGCCCCAATTGTTGTGCCTTATTATACTGTTCATGAGTTGCAGGTTCTTGCACCATAAGTTGCATGCCATTGTGGCACTTGTTGCCTTGCTTTGGTGTTTATTCGCTGCACCTTGTTGCACTGTTCATTGTGCCATTTATTGAGCCTTGTCTTCACATGTCATTGCACCCCATTTTCATGTGTCATTGCATCTTGTTTTTATGTGTCATTGTGCCCCATTTTTATATGCTGCTGTTCATTTGTCATGCCTTATCTTCAGGCTGTTTGTTGGGGCTAGTGATGTCACAGCTTGGCTTGGCTTAGCTTGGCTCAGCTTCACATGACTCATCCAAAAATGGATGAACCAAACTGAGCCAAGCCATAAATTCGGCTTGGCTCATAGCTCAGCTGGCTTGAGCCATTACTGAATACCACTTTAGGAAATAGCTGGGGAGATAAGTAATCAATAAGATAATGACTTAATGAAACAATACAGTAAGGTCAAAAAGCAAGCAGTGCATACATAAGGTTGCACATGATGCCAGTGTGATGCACCGATAGAGGCTGTGTATACACCTTTCTCTGGTCCTATGCAGCTCGATGAGCCTGCGCTTGGCCTCATTGCAATGATGGCAGCCGATCCGAGACAACAAGGTCTTGACACAAGGTATGTGCTTCTTTTCATCAGTGGTGCTGTTGAACTGATGAAATTTTGGAGGGGCCAGGTTAGACTATGAACAACACCTGCTGTGCTTGCTCTTCTGGCCTCAAAAGGCCTTGATGGCTTGTGTGTCACCTCTCAAGGTGGCTTCTTCCTGGGCTGGCAAGTGCCCATCACCTTCAGGATGGTCAGTGTGCACCCTAGCAGTGTCTTTTGTGGTGGCCAGGTTTGTTCGGTTGCACCCATTGTCGACAGCTGTGGCCACCTTGCAGCTAGGTCCCCTTGCATTAGCAAAGTGTGCTTGTGTTCATGCTTGATTGGGCCCTTGTGTGGTGGCACATTGAGCTTGCACTTGTGCCCATCCATGGTCGTGATCTCTTGCAACAGCACCTCAAATGTGCCCCCAGCCATGGCCTTTTGTTCTCTCAAGAGGCCTGTCACCTTCGCATCTGATTCATATGGCTCACAGTGGCAGTGCCTTGAGCACACAGTTGTGTGTGTTTGGGTCAAGTTGCCATGCCGCATTATGTGCATGCTCACCCTCTTGTGAGTCACCTTGCAGCACTATGTCATGCCCATGCACACGTGCACTTGCATTGCCTTGGGGCAGTAGTGCCTGAGCACTTGCTTGCCCTTGGCTAAGTTGCTTTGTACTATATTATTATCGCAGTCACAAGTCAGTATATGTCTGTCTGTCTGTCTGTCTGCCTGTGCTTGCTCAATTTTCCTCAGGCTGTTCAACACTATGTATCAGCAGCACCCACTGCTGCCTTTGCTGGACAAAAAGGAAGCAATATACACCTTTGTATATCTGTATTTCTGTCAATGAACTCTGCTTTGATGCACTTGCTAGGGGTGCATGCTGGGCTCAGAACCAGCACTATCAATTAGGCATATGCAAGGGTCACAAAGACCCATGTGGGTCACGGGTACGGGTATCAGCGGGTTAGAGTACGGGTCATAATGCCCATACCCGCTGACCCGTAGCTGACCCGTGCCTAAAATATATATATTCTATTTTTATTAACTACATACGGTACCCGACACTAAGTTACTGTAACTATGCATTTTCTTGCTACTAAACAGGCCACATGACTAAGGTAAAAAAAAGTACCGCAGAAAAGGAAGGTCTTACCCTAAGCCTATCACCGCATGCCAGGAAACATCCAATCTCAGAAGCCCTACCAAAAGGGGTCATTAAAATGCAAGGCTTCCTCGAAAGTTATCAAACCTGTCTCACCAAAGAAAAAGAAGTCCGGTGGCGCCCCATCAACCAAGGATAACACAGGCAGCATTGGTTCCCAGTCTGGCATCATCACCCTTGACGATGATAGCGAGAGCAGTGGTGAATCTACAGAAGAGGAGGGTGGAAGAGAGCTTGGTAAGTCCTAATTGCATCATTAGTACAACAATACTGATCTGGGTTGATGTTCTAGAGCGGCTGATGAAAGACTGGAAGTCACTGATTTACGCTTTCTTCTACCCTGAGCCAACTATTGGGCATGAAAACGGCCGTCAGTTCCATGAGTTCAGATGTGGGGCAAAATCATGCCCAAAGACAATCCGGCGTTACCTTGATACCAAGGATGCAAAGTCCACCAGCAATCTTCGAAAGCACGCAAAGTACTGCTGGGGTGCTGAACCAGTTTCAGCTGCTGACATGACAAGTAATGCATCCGAGGCCCGAGAGTCTGTTATAAAACCACTGGTAAAAGATGGTTCAATTGCAACTATCCTAGAATGCGTAGGGAAAGGGAAGGTGACATACTCACATCGCCAACACACCAAAACGGAGACCAGGTATGTGTGTGCTTTCCCTTCATTGTACAGTGTTTGTGATTGTCGCTCTGTAGGGCCGAGATCGTACGCTGGGTATCTGAGAATGCCCGGCCATTTGAGATCGTAAAGGACCGAGGTTTTCAGTCCCTAATGAAGACAGGAAGACCACATTATTACATACCTTCTCCATCAACGGTATCTCGTGATGTTCGTTTAGTTTTCGCGCGTACTCGTCAGCGCATTGCTAAGATACTTCAAGTAAGTCAGGACAAATATTAGAGACGAACGTGATGACTTACAAATAGGAAAGGAATATGAGGGCAATTTGAGCTTTGCAACGGATGCGTGGACCTCCCCGAACCATCGTGCTTTTGTAGCTATCACAGTCCACCTTGAACGCCGTGGTATACCTCTTTGCCTGGTGTTAGATATTATCGAGGTTGCCGAGGTGCGTGTTGCGTACATATGATGACATCCCAGAACCGGACTAACGGAGCCACAGTCCCACTCTGGAGTTAACCTGGCAAAAGTGTTTGCAAGCGTCCTAAAAGAGTTTCGAATTACAAAAAAGGTCCGGTGTGTAATTTTCTGAATATGGAACAATGTCCTTACCTTGAAGCCATAGATCCTTTGCATTACGAGTGATAATGCATCTTGCAACAATGTGATGGTTGAGAATCTGGAAGAGATACTCCCAGACTACTCTCAAGTAAACCATACACGCTGCTTTTTACATGTTGTCAATCTATGCGCAAAGTCAATCATAAAGCAATTCGACGTACCCAAAAAGACCGAAGACCAGAATTTTGAGGAAGCGGCGCAGGAGCTGCGCAGCCATAACCCGAGCGCTGCTGAGCAGGAGCTCCAGGAGCTCGCAGGCGACCAGGGCCAAGAGGAACAGCAAGCCGTCCAAGCTCTGGCACAGCTTAGGATTGATGGTAACGATGCGGCGCCGATGGATGCAGGTGTGATTGTGAATGATGATGTAGGAGGCTGGGTTGATGAGATTGCTGTGCTGACACCCGTCGAGTGCGAGGAATTGGAACAAAGTATTCGGCCGGTCAAGCTGGTTCTTGTTAAGGTAAAGCGCATAAAACAATGGAGAACAAAGACTTACGATAAGATGATTACAGGTTCGGAAGATCGCATTCAAAATCGTAAATTCGTCGACCATTATCCTCCCTGCTTGGCGAAAACTCCTCAAAGAGCTCAGATTGAACAACCGAATCATGCCGCGAGATGTGACAACTTGCTGGAACTCAACTTATGACATGTTGAGCTTCGCCTTGGAATACTGTAAAGCTGTAGAAAAGCTGACAGGTGACCTTCGCAATGACCTTCGAGCATATGAGTTAGATGGCGATGAGTGGGAAATAGTCGAGCAATTGAGTAACGTCCTCAAGGTTCGTGCGTTTACGATGCGCCACAGTTCCATGGAACGCTTTGTCATCTGTAATCTAATACACATGCACAGGTCCTGAAAGATGCAACGCAATATTTCTCGTGTGGGACTCCGAATCTCGCAGCGGTCATCCCGGCAATGGACTTCATTAATGACACGTTCACTGCCCATTCGAAAAACAGGACCCTCGACCCCGCAATCAAGGCTTCCCTGGGACTTGGCAAACGAACACTAAATAGGTATTACTCGCTTACTGACTCTTCCGAAGCGTATCGCATTGCCATGGTCCTCCACCCACGATACAAACTGCAGTACTTTAAGGAGGCTGGCTGGGAACCCGACTGGATCGACACCGTGAATGAACTCATGCGTGGCACATTCGAAGACTCTTATCAGCTGTGTGACAGGGGTGACAACGCGGAGCCACCATCGCCTGAGATAAAGACCTCACTTCCAAAGCCCAAGAACATTTTCGACAGCCTCCCCTCACTGAATACACCCGTGCCGAGGAAATTCCTCGATGAACTGGAACGCTACCTCAGCACAGACCCTGAGGTTGTGGATGATGTTCTCATGTGGTGGTCCGAGCGTCGAGGAATGTACCCATGCCTCTCGCGCATGGCATTAGACTATCTATCAATTCCAGGTATGTTTTTCATATGCTCGGCGCGAATCAATGCTCATGCTCTTGTCAGCAACATCTGTCGATGTCGAGCGAACTTTCAGCCGCAGCCGGCTGATTCTGTCCCATGTTCGCAGCTGCCTCTCAGCACAATCGACGCGCGCTCTTGTTTGTTTGGGGACCTGGAGCTTGTTGGGATTGGTGAAGAACTCAGATGTGCTTGCAATAGGTGCTCTCAAGGACATTGAAGGCGACGAGGAGCAGGAGCTTGAAGAGGGCTGGGACAGAATTAAATTGTTGTAGATACTTCGAAAAAATATAACGACCCATCGACCAAACCCATAACCCGCCCATACCCGCGTTAGCTATACCCGCGGGTTGCGGGTAAGGGTTTTCGCGGGTCAGAGTACGGGTCAGCTCACAGATACCCATGGGTTACCCGTGCTAATGCCTACTATCAATGCCTGACAATCCCGAGGACCCATACACAGTGAAAAATGGAAGTACCAATGCCCCATTACTCTTAAAGCTGTGTGATCCTCAGCCTTAGTCCCAACATGTTTGCATCCCAGTTATCATCACACTTGCATACATGTCAATACAACTCATTCATCCTAGCAATCTTCAAAGTTATCTTCTGGTCATCTCCACTTCTCATGAACTACAGACCTCCCCTTTCATCTTCCTTCCCTACCTCCCTCCCCCTTTGTTCAGCCCTGCCAAGCAAACTGATGACTACAAGCACAATGCAGCATGCACAGACAGCCATCCTCCCTCCGCTGACAGTCGACATGGCTGCCTTTGTCACTGCCACGTGGTGCAGTCAACAATAGACTAAGCTCGAAGGGATAGCCTAACTGCTAAGTAGTGTTCGAGACGCACTAAGTCAATAATGAGGACAAGAGAGATGACTCTGAAGTGTTGTCTAGGGCTTTCACTGGTAAGGGTTCCTGCTAAATGGGCTCCGACCCAATAGCCACCCACAGTATAGATGGAGAAGAGAAGTATATTGAGACTACTGAGACAGGAGACTCAACTTGCCGTCTTAGGGACAGCAAGGCATAGCTTATATACTACTTATGGTCCGATGACTAAGCTAGGATACATGCTACTAGCACGAGGCCTACATGAGGCAGATAGCCATAAGGTACCATACAGCACGACTCAAACACGAGACATAACACAAGGCAAACGTGAGGCATAAATGGCAGAACTCTAATATCGTACAGTCCAGACACACACGAGGCTGGTTCCAGAACTTACACTGGGCTATTCCCAGAGGCCGGTAACATTACCCTCCCACTAGTTGTCAAGCCCCTGCAAGGCACGGCATGCGGCAGTCCTAGTTTTGACCCATTCCTTCCAACCCGATTGATGCATCGTTGGATAGGGTGAGAACCTCCCCTCCAGGTGCCCAACCTGCTGCTGTACGCATGAGCTGATGAGCCTACCCTCGCATACATTCTGGGCCTCCTGCATACCCTCCAGATCCATCTGGAAGAGTTTAATCTTGTCCTGCAGGGTGGTGATGTCCTGTTGGAGGTTGCAATAATGGGTGACCTCTGCAGTATAGCCCCAGTCGAAAAGGGCATCGGTCTCAGCGTGTAGGACAGAGAAGTTAGTAGGGGTGCCAATGAGCATGCGGCGGAACCATGGTGCAAGGGGTTCTGTGGGGTTATCTTCATCACAGTTGTAAGGTGCTGTAATCTCACAGATGTATGGGTTCTCATCAGTACTCTGTCCCTGGAAGTAGGCTACGACCTGTCTGTCTCCCAGCATCTTGACCTATTGCAGCCTCTTGAACACCCCATTGCCCAGAGGAATGCGAATGCTTTCACATGCCAAGTTTCCTTCGGCAGTTTTGTACCCATCAGAAGCGATGTGGTATTCCTGCAGGTCCCATAACTTGGCTTTGGCAGCTTCGGCTCGTTCGGTGAGGAGGCGCATGCAAGCATCATAAATGTTCTGTCGCTCATCAACAGTGTTGGCAAGCGTGGTGCACATGGTGCAGAGTATGGGGACAGGGAAGTCAAAGCCAGCTGCAAGGGCATTGCAGGTGGTGGATGGAGAGAGATGTCCCATGGCAATAGCTTCGGGATCAAGGTTGGGGCCCTCCGTGGGGCTGCATAGGGGGTGGATGGAGAGTGGGGTGAGGGAAGGGGGTGGTATCGGGAGTGGAGAGTCTGACATAGGGGACTCGTTGCGAGCAGGGGATTCGTTACGGATGGACATGAGGTAAGCAAGGATGGGGAGGATGGCAATGGTATTGGGGTCCAGTTTTTACGAGTGGTCGTGGTATGAGCAGGTTTTGTAAGGGCAGTCACAGTCACAGAGGAAGCAGTGGTCAAAGGGGAGATAAACTTTGTAGCTGGGTGCATTGACAGGGAAGACTCGGAAGTAGGGATGGAAGGAACCTTGGTGGTTGTTGAAGGGTTCGGGGTTTGGCTCCAGTTTTTAACAATGGTATGGACAGAGGGAGATGCGACAGAAGCACAAGTGCTTGCAGGAGTGTGAAGGGGGAACTTTGTTAAGGAAGTGGAAGGCGAAGGTGTGGAGGTTTTGATGGGGTTGGAACTGGAAGTGTTTCTTGGGGTTGAAGGTGAATTTGTGGTTTGGGGATGGAGGACGGGGAGTGATGGGAGCCAGGATGGATTGCTGAAGTTTCACCATTGGTTGAAGGTGGCCTTTATAGATTCTAGTGGGCGTCTACGATGGTATTGTTTTATGAGAACTGGAGCATGGACAGAGGTGGCAGGTTCCCATGTGTTGTCACTTTCAGGGTACCTGACCCATTTGATCAGGTATTGGAGGGTTCTGGAATGTCCATGACATCTGTGGCTTCTTATCTGCTCTACTTCGTACTCTGTTTCTCCGTTGATAAGGTCAGGAGGGGGACAGGAGAAGTTGGGGCCATGGATGTCTGTTTTGTGATAGGGCAATAGGAGGGAAGCATGGAACACATTGTGGATAGTCCATGTTGGGGGTATGTGGAGCCAGTAGGCAACCGGGGATATCTGGGCAGCGATCTGGAAGGGTCCATATCGTTTAGGGAGTAGTTTTGTTTTCTGATGGGGAAATTTGAGGTTTCTGCCATCGAGCCATATGTTATCTCTGGTGTTATATTGTGCCGGTAGGTCTGATGACCCTTCCGCGATACATTTGAGGGCTGTTATTGCTTGTTCCTGGTATGCCTTGAGGCAGATCATGCGTTTTTCGATGGCCTTGTTGTTTGATGGTGGCGTTGATGGGGGAAGAAGGGTGACCTCATGCCCGAAGAGGATTTGATTGGGCGATAGTCTGGTGGTTGTATTTCTTCGGTTGTTGTGTATGGCTGATGCAAGGGATAGCCATTCGGTCCAGTGTTCCGGGTGTGATGATGTCATGAGTTGAAGGTACTGTTCGACCCATTGGTTCTTTCACTCTGATAGGCCGTCAGTTTGAGGGTGGAATGCTGTTGACACATTTTGGTTGGTTCCAAGCGCTTTTGCCAACATGCAGCTGAAGTGGGATGTGAAGTGGGGATCTTGGTCACTGATGACTTTGCTGGGGATTCCAAACCACCTGAATACGTTGTCCAGATACAGTTGTGCAATACCAGGTCCAGTGATCGTTGTGGAGCATGGGAGGAAGATAGCTGCCCTGGAGGATCCGTGATCAACGATAGTGAGGATGGCATCCTTTCCTTGGTGCGGTGGGAGCCCTGTGATCAAATCTATGGCCACATGTTGGAATGGGCATGTTCCCTTTTCTGTCCCGATGCAGTATAACGGTGTTTTGGCTTTATGAGTTAGGATCTTATTTTGTTGACAGGTGGTGCATCCTTTAACGTAATCGGTGATCCAATCTTTCATACCAGTCCAGTGATATTTTTCTTGTGTGCATCGTAGCATTTCATCTTGTCCAGGGTGTCCTGCTGTTGGATGGTCGTGGTAGAGGATCATTAGGAAGCGTTTTAGTGATTCGTCCCCTTCTGGGATAGGGATGGTGGTGATTGGGTTGGTGACAGCCATTCTGCAACGTGTCGGTGGGATGATGATGATGCCTTGGTTGTCATTGGTGCCCTGATCGGTGCCAGGTGGTCGTGATAGGGCGTCGGCTGCCTCGTTATCTTTTCCAGGTATGTGTTCAACAATGTAGTCATATTCTTGAAGATCGGCATGCCATCGGGCTGTGCGACGATTTAGGTTATGAGGAGATTTCCAGTATTGTAGGTTTGCGTGGTCGGTGCAGATGATGAAGGGTTCTTGAGTCCATCCGAGGTAAGGTCTCCAGTGTGCAAGAGCTTTCATTACTGCGAGAAGTTCTCGTTCATAAATGTCGTAGTTTCTTTCTGTGGGTGTAAATGTGGCCGAGTAGTATGCAATGGGGTGTAGGATGGGTTTTTGGCGTTTTTCAAGTGCAGGTGTGTCGTCGTCACCCTTCTGCGAGAGTATGGCTCCCATGCCATACGCTGATGCATCACATTGGAGGATGAATTGTTTTTCGAAGTTGGGCTGTGCAAGTACCGGGTTCATGCACATTCTTGTTTTCAGTTCCTTGAATGCTAGTATCTGCAGGTTGTCCCAGGTCCAGGTAGTAGCTTTCTTCATTAAGTCCAGTAGGGGTCGTGCGATTTTTGAGTAGTTGGGTATAAAGTACCTGTAGTAGCCTGTGAATCTGAGGAACTTTTGGACTTCGGTTGGGGTAGTTGGTGCCAGGTAGTCTGCAACACCTTGCAATTTCTTGGGGTCCATTTTTACTGTTCTTCCCCCTACAACAACTCCCAGGTAGTTGACCTCTTTCTGCTCGAATGAACATTTTTTGGGTTTGAGGTATAAGTCATTTTCTTTGAGTTTCGATAGGATGAGATGAGTGTAGTCACAATGCCGTTTGAGGTGTTCTTCTTCTGTTTCATTATCTTGTCATTTGGTGTGGATGAGGATGTTGTCCATGTATACTGAGAGCCATTGTTGTGCTATTTCAGGTCTGAAAATAACATTCATCATTCTTTGGAAGGTTGCTGGGGAGTTAGTAAGCCCAAAGAACATGACTGTCTGTTCGAATAGCCCTTGGGGGGTGAGGAAGGCTGCTTTCCATTCATCGCCCTCTTTGATTCTGATGTTATTGTATCCCCATCTGATGTCAAATTTGGTGAACAATGTGCATCCACTAAGGCAATTGATGGTCTGGGAGATGAGGGGTGACATGGTGCGGTCTTTGACTGTCCATTTGTTTACTGGTCGGTAGTCTTGTACTGGTCATAATTTCCCATCTTTCTTCTTCACGAAGAAGAAGTTAGTGCAGTATGGGGAGTTGGAGGGGTGGATGGTTCCTCTTTCCAGATGTTCTTGGAAGAATTTGTCGGCTTCTCTGAGTTCTTCTTGCGTTAGGGGGAGAAGGTGTCCTGGTAGTGTGTTGGGGGCTCTAGGGAGTAATTCGATAGCATGATCCCATATGGTATGCGCCGGCAATTGTTGTGAAGCTTCTTCACTGAATACTTTCCCATGTTGGTGGTATTCCTTCAGTACTTTGGAGAGATTTGGGTTAGTTGCAGTGGTGTTAAATGTTATTCGACTGATGTAATATTGGTTGCGATGCACAGGCCGTGGTATGTTGTGAGTTTGGGGGACAAAGCGAGCTTTCATATGGTTGATAGCTCTAGCAATGATAGGGAGTTGAGTGTAGTCTATCCATCCTCTTTTCCAGTCGATTTTGGGCTGGAATGCTGCAAACCATGGGTATCCGAAGATAGCTTTGTGTTCACCTAATTGGGTGAGAAAGAACCTCATATTGACCTTTTGGGTTCCCATTTGGATGGAGAGGTCGGTGTAGTGGGTAAGGGCTCCATTTGTATTTTCTGTCCCGTCAATGTTGAACAGGGGTCTTGGTATTTCTAGCTTTTTGATGGGTAGCTGTAACCATTTGGCGTATTCCAGATTCATGAAGTTTTCTGTGGTGCCGGAGTCTACTAGGGCAACCACCTCGGCTCTTTTCAATACAGAATGGACAAAGGTGTGAACTGTCATTGATTTTCGAGCGGATATGTACACAGGGTTCGATTCTGCATAGTTTGTACTTCGTCTGATCAGTGCTGAGCTAATCAGATGCTGGAAAAATCCTCTGCTACACCCATTTGCTGGGCCATCTTGCTCCTTTCCTCTTGAGAGAGAGATTCTAATTCGGTGCAGATTCGTGCCACACGAGTGGGTGCATCTTCTTGCTGATACTGCTGTTGTTCGGGATCATCTTGGAATCCATTGAATTCCACTAAGTTGGCTTGGGTGTGTTGGGGACATCTCTGGGGACAGTTCCTAGCAAAGTGTCCTACTTTGCCGCAGTTAAAGCATGAATTGCTGGTAGTGGGTGTCTGTGCCACATTGGCCCTGGGTCCTTGACACGGGGGACCCCATTGCCTTGGTCCTTGGTTTTGAGGGCGCTGCCATCCTGAGTTGTTCGGGGCCCGTCCCCTGCTGAGATCCATAGGAACTGGTCTGTTGTTCATCCACTGTGGGGCGTTCGAGGTGTTAAAGGCTCCCTGCGCTGGCGGTGCCTGCCAATTTCTCTGTAGGGGCCTCTGATTGTTTCCTCTCCAACTCTGGTTTTGGGGGCATTGCAGTCGATTGAAGTAGTTATTGGTGTTGCCAGGGGCAGGTCCTTTTCCCACAACTTGTTGTAGAATGCCTTGGACCGTGATCTGCAACTGTACAATGCTTTCCAGCTTGGTTTTCAGATCATGGTATGTAGTGGGAAGCGATAGGTCGGCCATTTTTAGGAGTATGAACCGCAGCAGGTTCTTGATGAATTTACAGCAGGTTTCCGAGTTGTTGAGGTCATATTCTGCTTTGATGATTAAGTCTTCGAAGTTACTGGTGTACTCATTTACTGCTAGCCCATCCATTTTAATATCCTCGATCTCGTTGCAGGCTAGTTCAAGTTCTGTGGTGTCTTGGAAGCGTTCAAAGAATCGTTGTAGGAATGCAATCCATACGAGGGGAATATTGTCAGCAACGGGATCGAGGGTGTCAAGCCAATTGCCCATCTGCCTGGCCCATGATGCGACTTTGTCTCCTTTGATAAGGGTGAGGGTGAAGGCGACTTTTTTAATGGGGGAGTTGAATCCTGCAACATCCGAGTTGACATGTAGATATGCTTTGACTTCTTCTATGAATTGTTTGGCCTGCTTTCTTTCACCGGTGAAATACTGAGGGAGACTTCCTATTGCTTTGACGTCTGGGTTGACAGGGATAGGTTGGAGAATATTCTGATTAGGTGGTCCACCTGGTCCTCCTGGTGGCGCTGGTCCTCCTGGTGGTCCTCCAGGTCCTCCAGAGCCTCCTGGGTTCCTTCCGGGATCTGGGTTGTTTGAGTCTGGTTTACCCAGGGCATGATTGAGGTTACTGGTGATTTTCTCGCCTTTCTTCTCTTGGTGGCTTTTTCCAAGCGTTTGGATGATGTCATCTTGGTCTGTGGATGCAGCCATTATAAGGGTAGTGGTGGCCATTCTTGCTGTGAGCTGGTCGATGTCTTGGTCATCTCCACATATATCATATTGTGCTACTTCAAGGTTCGGTGGTCCTAGTTCAAATTCGTCTGTGGTGGATCGGTACTCGATGTTCCTCCACTCATCTTGGAAGTATGTTACCACTTGTGATCGTCTGTTCAGCCTTCCTTGTGGGCTATCGGTAAAGATGAGGAAAGGTGGTTTGCTGCTTTTTGGGTTGAATTTAAAGACCTTGCTGTTGCAGACTCCGTTGAGTACTTCCAATGGTTTAAGATAGATCCTTGTGTTGGATCCTTCGCCTTCAAATCATGGTGCCAGTTTGTAACAAAGTTGAGTCTAATGTCACCGCCATGTGGTGCAGTCGACAATAGACTAAGCTTGAAGGGATAGCCTGACTGCTAAGTAGTGTTTGAGATGCACTAAGTCAATAATGAGGACAAGAGAGACGACTCTGAAGCATTGTCTAGGGCTTTCACTGGTAAGGGTTCCCGCTAAATGGGCTCCGACCCAATAGCCACCCACAGTATAGATGGAGAAGAGAAGTATATTGAGACTACTGAGACAGGAGACTCAACTTGCCATCTTAGGGACAGCAAGGCATAGCTTATATACTACTTATGGTCCGATGACTAAGCTAGGATACGTGCTACTAGCATGAGGCCTACATGAGGCGGATAGCCATAAGGTACCATACAGCACGACTCAAACACAAGACATAACACAAGGCAAATGTGAGGCATAAATGGCAGAACTCTAATATCGTACAGTCCAGACACACACGAGGCCAGTTCCAGAACTTACACTGGGCTATTCCCAGAGGCCAGTAACAGCCTTCATATTTGCCTCATTTGCCATCAATTCCCTTGTTATCATAGCTAACCCTTCAGCTACAAACGCCACCACGCCTGCCAATGGATACCCAACAGCTGCTGCCACTTGCTGTCCACATCTCCCTTCCCATCATTTCCTGTGCTTATCTTCTGATCAACAGCAATGTTCACGGCGACTTGGACAACAACAGTGGTGACCATAACTGCACTTATGACCTGGGCGGCAAAGACTTAGGCAGCAGCAAGGGCAACAACAGCAACAATCCCCTTTCTGATCTTCTGGAGTTCTCAGTCGACGACAGCAATAGCAAATCTAGCAGCAGTGATATCAATTCCAGCCCCAGCAAAGCCAACAGCCCTGACTCCATCAGTACATCAAGTATTGCCCTTCCCCCTTCTGCAGGTCCTCCTCATTTGATGATTGACACCACTACCTTTGCTTCTGTTCTGTTTACTGCTGAATCTGTTGTCATCACTGCCGCCCTTTCATCTGTAAATGCTGCTGTCTCATCCACTATTGACACACTAGGGCTTCAGTCATTCATTGGCATTGCCTCCCCTTCTTCTCTCTCTCCTGACTGCCTCTCAATCAGCAGTACAGCTTACAGTGACCACAATAGCAAGAGCAGAGATCACTACCAAGTTTATGACCTGGGCAGACACCAATTAGGCACCAACTCCAGCAGCTTCGAAAACTCAATGCTCAGCATAGGCAATAACATAAGCAATGGTAGCTGTAGTTTTGGCGACCACTTTGGCAGCAACACAAGTAGCATCAGCTGTTCAACATGTGACAACAGCAGTGGCAGGAACCAGTCCCCCGACACGGTCCTAATTGCTGACATCACACCTGCTGAGTGTCTTGTCCTCAGCATCACCACATCTTGCTTAGCTGACAGCTTTCCAGCCCTTCCTTCCTGTCCAGGCCAGTTGTCGAGCCACCTTATCTCCAAGTGCAAAACATTGAATCCAAGGCATTACGACTGCCACAGTTAGCTCAAAATGGTACTTTTGCATCTGTTTGACCCAGGAGGGTCAAATTTTGAACCCCCCAGGAGGTGTAAGGGAGGTGCACATGCTGGGCTTAGAACCAGCACTATCAATGCCTGACAATCCTGATGACCTGTACACAGCAAAAAACAGAAGTACCTATGCCCCATTACCCTCAAAGCTGTGTGATCCTCAGCCTCAGTCCCAACATGTTCACATCCCTCTGGGCTTACAGGCCCATTCTTTATTTCAATTTAACCCTTATCCTTCCATTCTGAACTCACATCTGTGTGGTCTCTCTAGGATCTGTGCTACAGTGCTTCAATGTGAGTGGGTTGCTTTGCCTTGGTGTTGATATTCATGATTGCTCCAGCAGCCCTGAGGCCATCAAGGTCTCCAGAGCCTCTGGAATCCCCAGAGAGTTAAGGTAGGTTGTCTGGTGCTGATGGTGCTCCCCCTGTTTTGTCTAGGTCTTTGGCAACATAATCAGATGGCTTCAGTCAGACTTCAAGATCAGGGCCTTTAACACATCCCTCAGTGGCAAGTCTTTTGCCATGCAGGGCATCATACCACCTGAGTGTCATGAATACCCCTGAGAAACCAGATGGGAACTTGCTGACGTCCTCCTTTGGATGCACAGGTGTTCCTGGCGCTCCCCTCACTCATGTATTTCCAGGCATTCCCAGCTTTGGAATTCTGCGTCCGCTTTCCCATGTGTTCCCATCCCTTCTGAGTCCTTCCCCGTGACTTCCCCGAGCCTCCCGAGCCTTCCCACACCCTCCCGCATGTGTATGCCCCACGGCAACCACCAAGCAACACGAGCTCACTGGCTCACACATCAAGCTCATCGTCTCAGACAGCGAGCTCACGTTCCCACGCATTCTCCACATGTTTATATAACATAT
>QFEY01003312.1:0-27613 GCA_003316435.1 Russula virescens | reverse complement strand
TGTGCTTGTTTTCTTTAAAAAGGCAAATAAGTACAAAAAAGCATATGGACGGGTTGCTGATGTAGCTAACATGAACACCGACAGCCCCGCAACCTCCATACTCCTCATTCGCTTTCAGAGACAGATCGACCGTTGCTATTCGTAATTAGTCGGTCCCAACTGCATGGCCAACTTTTCAGAAATGCGGGGTCTATGAAATCCCTAATAAGCAAAGCACTCCGGCGACAATGATTCCGGGTTCAGTTTCAAGAAAGTCATTCCTCAGCCAGCTGTCACTCAGTTCCGACTGACAGATCGAATTCCATTCAGGAACAGTGTTCTAGGAGTTGACAGATGCATTATTGATGCGCCGTTCAGGCTCCGCCTTCACAAGCAGTCGCTCTTGCTTAACTTCTCAGGTATCATACAGGATAGAAGCACATAAACTGAACGTTGTTGGGTCGATATGCGGCCTCACCTGCCAATTCGGCCATTTGCATTCAGCACATTACTTCGTGACTGTCTCTTCCAAAGGGCTTCCAGTTTCCAACTACTTGCTACCCTGCATACCTTTTCGATGTCTCAGGCCAACATCCAAGATCCTGAGAAGGGAGATATCGCGGGTTCGTCATTCCTTGCTTGGCCTTGCCCTAGTCTTACCAGTATTGTAGATGGCCAATCCGTCCAGCAACCCTTAGCGCCACTGAAGCCGCCCCACGAGATGGCCAGCACCAACATCGGTGATAGCTCAGGACCCTTTTTCACCTTGTATTCCAGCATTGCGGAGGACGACGATAATAAGATGGCAGAACGATGGAAAAACGATGCTGAGGGGATCATTATCTTCGTATGTCCGGAGCTCACATTTTGTACCGTTGCGTACTCGTTCAAGAGCTACCGTACATAGACTAGTTTGTTCTCCGCGGTCATTGCTGCACTCGTCGTTGTATCCATCCAAGACCTCCGACCAAACTCCCAGGATATATCCGCATTCTACCTCGAGAAAATGTATCAACTCCAAGCCAATCCCAATTCATCTCGCCGCTCCGCTGTAGATGGACCTCCGGCGTTCTCTCCACCGAGTTATGCTGTCTGGGTGAACTCACTCTGGTTCCTCAGTCTAGTTATCAGCCTTTCATGTGCCATGCTGGCAACATTGTTGCAGCAGTGGGCTCGTCGATACCTCAGACATACTCAGTCGTCGAAACGATGCAAGCCACAAAAGCGGGCACGCACTCGTGCATTGCTTTCAAAAGGTGTCAAGGAGCTTCACGTTCGGTGGGCAGTTGACGTGTTGCCCACTCTGGTCCATCTTGCGCTGTTCATCTTCCTTGCTGGCCTCCTCATATACCTATTCAACATCCACCACACTGTGTTCAGCGTAGTGGTTTGTTGGGTGGCATCTTTATCAGCCGTATATGGATTCATCACATTTATGCCGGTTTTTCGATGTGACAGTCCTTACTATTCACCACTTTCGTTGCCAGCCAGGTACTTTTATGCTGCGGTTTCATATACTGTCCTCAAAGTTCCCGAAATTATGGCGCAGCGTCTCCTTACTGATGAAGTCTACAGTCTCATTCGTTATTGGAGGAGACGTTATCGCCTCTGGATCGTCCAGGGTTTCGATATGGCATACGAACTTGACGTGGCCACTGCGATGAAACGATCAGAGATTGATGGCCATATCCTGGAATTGACGGTGGAATCTCTGGATGAAGATGATGCACTTGAAACTTTCATCGAATCCATCCCTGGCTTTTATAGATCAAATGAGGTCATGCTCACCGATATTCCCCAATCGGCACAATGGGCAATCGCAGACAAACTGGGTAGATTTTTGGAACGCAGCTTGTCATGGAATTCGATCTCCGACTCGATCACCAAGCGTCAAATCATCAACTGCCTTAATGCCGCTAGTGTTGCGGATCTATATCCCCAGAGCGCTGGTCACATGTTTTCTGCCCTTCTCTACGTGAACTGGCGCGAGATGCCTGATTCCATTGAGATTGGGTATTTTCTGAAATCTTGTGACAAGACTAGCGAAGGCCGGTTTACCCCATTCATACGAGGTATAATCACCCTCATCATCGCAACTGTACATGAACGTGACGATCGTTGGACTACACTTGCCTTGGACCACTTGGCCATTTCGGAGGGTGTCCTTCAGGACTACCTTGCCCAGGGAGATAGCCTGTTACTCGCTATCTTGATCCACTACACTCGCCTCGCCGATCGCTCCAATTTATTTTCATGGAATGCTGTGAAAGCTCTTTGTGAACTTGACATAATTGACAGCACCCTTCCCGGATTACAGCACGATTTTTGTGCCCTGTGGAACCAAGTCGTTCCAGAAGCCAAGGAAGCAGGAAATTCTAGTTATCCTACGCGGGTCCTCAGGGAGATGCGCCACATTTACATCGCTTTACACCAAGGCACAGCTGGCGCCCCGACTGCGTTTTCCGAATCTACCGACCCTTACGACGAAATTCTCTACCAACCATCGTCGTATCCACTGTGCAATATCTCAGGCCATCACACCCACCGGATACAGCACGTTCCCGAGGTGCCAACCGCAGAGACCACTTCCCTTCCCCCCGCCGCTTGATTTTCTGCTGTTGCCCCACATCTTGATTCTTCCTATTCACAGTTGACGACATTTAGCGGTCGTATAACATAAGATTCCCACGCACAGCAACCCGAGAGATTGGTTTTCCGTGGCAATTGCCGGCACCTCGCGAGACTTTTTGCACTCAGCAATAAACCTTGTAAGAAAATAGATTCGATAAGTCATTTATTTGTCTAGATAAGCGATGTAGGCAAATTATACAGGAGTTATGTAATGAACACAAATCAAACGTGTCACATGCGAGGCGTGCCTTGTTGTGGCGTGGGGAGAAACTCGTACGATGTAGATGTCACAGGCATTGTAGAAGGCGGAAAATGAAACGCGGGAACCGGAACCGGAACATTCGGGAAAGTAACTCCGGGCGCACTCGCAGATGGAGGCGCGAATGTGAAAGCGGGCACATTTGGGGGGAACGCGGACGTGACTGCCGGCGCACTCGCAGATGGAGGCGCGAGCGCGAAGGCGACCGCGTTTGAAGGGGGGGGCACATCAGGCGGAGGCGGACCTGCGCGCGCACGCTTATTCGCAGCGGCAGAAAGGGCGTCAGGTTTCGCGCGCTTGCCCGATCGCTCGCCAGCGGCGTAGGGATCTGTATAGATTCGGCGTTTCTTGCCCTTAGTAACGCCGATAGTCTTCGCCGTCAGCCCGTGCTCCTCGGGTTGAGACTTTCGCTTCGGTGCGTGCTTGACGCCCATACGATCGGCCGTCTCTGGCCATGATTTTTGATTGGGCGCGATGACGTCCTTTTCTGGTAAGGCGCGGGTGCCTTCAAAAGAAGAGTCCGCCGCCGTTAGGCTATATTTGGCAGACCGCGCGGCTTCAATGGCAACCGAGGGATCGGCCGATTGATCGATCTTCTTTGAGGCGAGTGATTGTAACAAGACGGTCATATCCTGTATTAGAACTTGAAAAATGCTCTGATTTGAAGGAGAAATGTGTTCAGGTTGGCAAATAGGAGCTTGGTCCTTGTCTGGTGTGATAGAATTATTGTTTCCCTCAGGACGGAGGTGGGGAAAGTGCACATAGACTGCTGCGATATGTTTGCAGAACTTGATCCTCGGATAATCGGCACAGTCGCAAGTCGACTGTATAAGATCAATCGCATAATATTCCCCGGGGCGAGACTGCGAAGCGACGTGAAATTGTGTGAGATCGAAGGCTAGCACGGAATCCTGGGGTATGTCCCTGGCCCTATCTTCGATTTCCCGTCGCCGCGCCGCCGCGAGGTCCAGACCCTCGAAGCCAACGGTCTGTCTCTCGTGCCTGCTTTTGTAATAAGGTACCATGTATTGCACGAGTGTGTAAAGGACGCGATCGATGCGCCGATTACGTTTGCAATCAAGCCAGTGCGACTTCAAAATATGATGGTAACTAATTAAAACATAAGTTAATATATTAAATCAATATATTGAAACCAATTGCATACGCCTCAATTAACATATTGGTATCCCCTTCCTCGAATATAGAGCGATTTTTTCGATATATCATTGACCACCTTTCCTCCTGTGGGATCCATTCTGATGCCATATAGTCTGCAAATGTTTTTGGGTATGAGGGATCGCTCGAGATCTCTACCCAGAGTTTTTTGAATTCCATTTTATCTTGTGTGTTCACTAAGTCCTTGACCTTCGCCCAAAGTTCCGGAAATTCAGTTATACTTAGATGTGATCTCATCGCGCGTAAAACGTGCCATTTGCATAAATATATATGGCTATCGGGGTAAACAATCTCGAGCGCGGTGATTTGTGCGAGGTCGCGATCGGTCATTATGATGCCGGGATAGACCGCCGGACTTCCGTTCCGGACCCAACGGACGAAAAAGGTTATAGTGTCCTTGGTTCCGTTAGACGCGAGCATCCAAGCCACCGGAACACCTGTTTCGATAAGATAAGATACATGAACATGTTAATAAGATGTTGTAACTCACCATGGCCCCACCGGTCCCTCGCAACGATCGTAAATAGGAGAAAATCTGCATATTGTGTAATATTATGGGTTGCATCGATCCCGATGAACCCATTCCCGAGGCGCCGGAACGCGTCCATTTGAAAAGGTGTTTGAATGCACAGCAGATAAGCATCTTTATCCAGATTTGAGCCGATCGAGGATTGATCTGCCCTATCTTTATAAAAAATGCGTATGTTATCTGCCTTCATCTTATCTATCCAAAGTCTTGTTGAGACTGAATCTTCTCTATTCAATCGGATCTTCTCTTCCTCAATAATCCGGGCCATCCGCCTCACATGAGCAAGGGAGATATATCGATCGCGATTGTTTTCGGGTGAAGGATAGCAGATGGTGCGAACCTAAAAATATATTAAATCAATTCTAGAAAAGGACAAGCATTCTACGTACAATCTCCCTCGGATCGATCTTTTGCCCAAGCATGATCTTTAGTCTTTCCCGGGTCCCGCGTGACATACGAGTATGAATTAGATTTTCTAATCCCGTTTTGTGATCATGTTCCCTCTCATAGTGACCCAAAATAACGGATGTATGTGGGTAATGTTTAATGACCAACCGGAAATTGCATCCGGTCTTTTTGCACGAAGTCTTCCGCTGCCACTCGGGGTGTTTCTTCACGTAATGGCTCTTCCCTCCGGACCATTGGCGCCCGCACATGAACACGCGGCGACTCGTCCATAGCGATCCCGCCCCCCCTTGATGAGTTGACGAAGCGATGATCTCGATCGAATCGGCAAGCTCCTCCTCCCGGCGCCAGGCCTCAAAATCGGCCGAATCTTCCCATTCCAGCGGGTATCGGCCCCGTTCCCGATCATAATTGAAGCTTCCCCGCTTCCTCGAATTTGCCGGGGTTTCCAGGGGCCCTTCAAGTGGGAGCGCGGTGTCCGGTGACTCCTCCCGCGGGCGCTCGGCACCCTCTGGGGTATCACGCGCTCGCGCTCCATTCCCACTCGCAGGGGCGCTTGGCCCGGACTCCATTCCTTGGGCGCGCGGTGTAATTGATAAGCGGGTAGGCGGCAGCGTCGTCATTTGTCGGGGCAAGGATACAGTAGCAGGAGTGGGAGTACAGTAGAACGGAAATGGGGAACACGCGGACGCGTTCGCTTTCACGTCGCGCCCACACTCGCGTCGCGTCCACATTCTCGTGTGTGTATGATTAAATTTCGATTTATTTTTATTTTGTTTGTTTACAATCTATTTACTTTGAGACAAGCCTATAACCAGGCGTTCGGCGTTTTGAGATTCCGCACTCGTGAGACATCTGAACCTCGTGACATATGACATAAGCAACCGCTGAATGTCAAAGACTCCTATTCACCATCTCTCTCTTCCCCATCCTATCCGGATTGTATTGTGACACAACTTGCAGGATCGCCACCACATACAACACATGCCCCATCACCCACTCTTTTCACCCTGCTTTTCATACGTCTTGACCCGATTGTACTCCTTCCAGTGTCTCAGATTAAGTTGCAAGCACATCAAAACAATGCACCTGCTCGCCACTCTGCCATTTCATCTGCGGTGACATCTGACCCTGGTGATTCTACTACATGCCCTTTCCAAATGATTGTGCCCCTTCGGCCGGTAACCCTATTGCGGCTTTTCTCTCTCTTGTTCTATCATGCATGATACTTGTGGTGTCATTTCTATCTTCCCCACACCCGGTCCCATCGACGTACTTCCCCTGGATGTAATGGCGTTCCCGACGCCTTTATCGTCCCAGTATACCCAAATCTTCTAACGGCAGGGAGCCCCTCCGCCCAGGTTACCTAACATCGTTCCACGTTCCGGACGACTCATCATAGCCTTGCATGAGCCCTATGGACCAGGTCCACTCATCCACACCACCAGGAACCAAACTGACCACAGATCCATCATGTTGTTTTCCGGATGCCGAGCGTTCCATGATCATAGTAGAATGTGATTTCTACGTAATCTCAAACCTTGTTTTTATAATACTACTGTTTTTTGTGTATATGTCGCGCATACAGTTACCGTTTACGTACGACATCTTCGGCTGAGGTTACTACTGTAATTCCATTCTCACTTCATAATTACTTCATATTGACTCGTATCAGCATCTCGCGCATCTCGTAACACTGCAGTAACTTCTTCCAATGTCTCAAACAGAATCAGGACCCCGAGAGGAGAAACGCCACCGGTATCACATCCATGGCTCACCCTTTGCCCTAATCATATCTACCGTGACCGATCAGTATTTGAAACCCCCAATTCGGCCAGCTTACCTCAGTACCGGATCAGGAGCAAAAGGAGAGACTAAGGCTTCTTTTCGCTATTTAATCAAATATCGCGGAGGAAGATAATAATATGGTCGAAAGCTGGCGAAGGGAAGCTGAGAGGATCATTATTCTCGTCCGTCCTTGAAGTTATCTCTTGTAGGGCAATGTACGGATTTAATAAGGAAAAAAACAGTCTAGGCTTAGGCCAAGTCGTTTGATTCAAGCTAACCGAGTTGGCTCGGACATATCTTCCAAGATAGGTCTGTTCACGTATAATCTATTTAGCGTCATCAGGAAGGTGAAAGGCGTTGGTATTGTTGTGGCTATGCAAGTATCTTTCGTGTTGTCAACCACGAGTCTCGGAGTCGACGAACTTGAAGACCGTACACCAATGACAAGACCAATGAATGGTTGTACAAAAATATTTTTGTGGGTGGGGAGACACGACGAACGACGGTTGTCAAGTGATCATCGATCATGGCTTCATGCTACGTGACAGTGCTAAGATGGTCAGGATGTATGGCTTCCAGCGTGAGAGCGATGACTCACTGATGAGGCTCACGGCAGTTATGGGAAGTTGAAAACGGGAGACCCTAGTATTTGAAAGGCGAGCCATTTGAGTGCCAGTCATGGTGGCAGGGAAAGAACCTTGTGTTTGTGCCCAACAAGGTAGGTATGTTCCGCCAAGTGTTCCGCATCTCTCTGACCCACGTTCTCCACCCCTCTGGTTGTCGACATTAGGCGAGTACTGTACGCCGCACACTCGCCCAGCTTTGGTGCCACGTGATATTGCACAAACATGGCTCCACACAACATCAACACTCCGCTGACCCCCATCAGTGCACGAACCTCGCCTCTAGAACGGTACCTGCGTCGCTTCGCGTCCTGAAACCGTACAAACCGAGCGCAGCCAAGAGCGTCACCGTCGGCGTCGTTGACCTCCCGAACGTCGGGAAGAGCAGCCTCATCAACACCTTCAAGCGCACCAAGGTGCGTCATCGCACTTGTCTGGGTTGGAGGAGTGTGTCATGCCCGTTTGATGGCGCAAATCATTATGGATGCGTGCGCTGATGCAGCGCAGTCAAGGCATACGAAGGAACTGCCTTCCGTTTAACTCGAGTGCGGCCTGCACACGTCGACTTGCCAGGTGTCATCTTTGAAAACGATGACCATATCCGGGGCTAGAACGAGTCATCCGTGCTCCCGCAAAACGTTGTAAAACCAGAAGACTTCGATGACTCAATCTCCGTTGGTGAGTGTGCTCCTCTATGTGCTCTTCTCCGTGATCTCAGCTCTAGCCATTCACTAGCCAAGGAAATCCTTGCAAGATCGGAAACCGAAAAACTGATGAAGATCTACAACCTTCCTACGTTTTCGTCGACGCTGGAGTTCTTGACCATGCTGGCGTTGGGCACTGGGTGCCTCCTCGAAGTCAGTCCACCATTCACCCTTCTCTCCTTCAAAATTTAAAACACCCTCTCTGTCTTACAGCACAGTACCCCAGATATTCTCTCTGCGGCGTGCCGAGTACTCATCGATGGAACAACCAAAAGGTTACGTTCTTCTCGGAACCACCCGCGTTACATGCCGCGCATGAGCCTCCACAATCCCCGGAAGTGGTGGGCAAGTTGCTCTGGGTGCCGAGACGACAGACAAGGCATAAATCGTGAGCGGGTTCGGCGCACCATTCTTGTCAGGGGGATTGTTCGGTGAGGCATATGCAGAAGCGATGGACGCTGAGCCAGATTTAGGGCCAGCTGCGAGTAATAATGGGATGGACGTCGAGATGGCGCGGGGCAGGGGTTGCGTTCTGGGGGATGATAGTTAACTACGACAGCCACAACGTCGGCCCCACCGTGCATGCACCGTTTCCCCCTTTCTCCGCTATGGAACTTTAAAAGTGTTAATCAAACAGGTAACTGGTGATGCCAGCATTCTCTCGAGCTTGACACAGAGTGGGCGTGATTTATTCTCCCAAATGCAATGGGCTCGTTCTCCTGGCGCGGAGCCTGTAGATCCCTGGTTCGACATAGAGTACGACCCCGATACGTCGCGCACGCCGAAGCTACTCTGCCGTATCGTCTGCCGTATCGCCGTGCGCAGCGCCTCGCTTCCCAAGGTGGCCGTCGACGCGCAGAACGCCTCGCGCGGCGGAAGCGTGAGAAAGCGCCGCGCAGAGTCGCGGCTGGCGTCGAGGGAACAATGCAAGTTGACACCTGAGTTCTGGCATCGTGGGGCCCACCCTGAATTTTGTTGAGTACGTGTGTACCATTAGATTGAAATGGTGTGTGTATGAAGCGCATATTTACGACAGCATTAGGAGCAGTCAAGGCGATGAGTCAAGTCGTGCTGAGGACTACCTTGCAAATAAGCCGACGAGGGAAATCGGACACATCATATCCCCTGGACCTTTTCTGTGGGTCGCCGTAGTGACTCATCTGATGTTCTCCTTATTTGACCAACGTTTCTGCCATGTTCATCATAGCTCCCAAGGGATTGTGAACCCGTGTCGATGATATCCACACGCATTAGCATTTATATCAACGAATAGCCGCAAGTTACTGATGGAATGTAGGGCTTGTATCTACGGACCCGCACAGACAGCTAGGATATTACTAGTGGCTCTCCGGATCAAGTCAGCTGTACTTGATGTATTGACTGACTTAAGTTCCGCCTTGGCGTTGGTCACAGTTCAAGCTTGACGTTCAAGTGCTGTATAAGCAGGATTGTGACGTGGCCTCTGTGGTTCAGGTTCAAATTATGGCAAAAGGCTTGCCCCTAGGAACGCATCCGAATGCTTGGTAAGATCTCCGTGCCTCTGCCCCTGGAGGTATAACTCGTGGGTAACAGCTTGAGGATCACCTTCATTATGTTATTGATTCGATAATTCCACTCGGACAGCCAGGGCATGTACAGTCATGACATCAAATGC
Source organism: Russula virescens (assembly GCA_003316435.1). Lineage (NCBI taxonomy): Eukaryota > Fungi > Basidiomycota > Agaricomycetes > Russulales > Russulaceae > Russula > Russula virescens. Next base: position 17,865 of record QFEY01003312.1, on the reverse strand, counting down.
TGACAGTTCCCTCTGTTCCTTTGGCTCTGGCACACAAATAAAACTGCATGTTCATATCCACGAACATTCATCCAACCTGAGCGGCTTGTCATTTCCGTCCTAGATGCGCAATCTTACGGAATCCGGGCAGAAATTATACGATGCACAACCCCACTGACAGAAAACGAATGTCTTTCCTCCACAGGCCGTAATGATGAAAATTGGATGATCTCATTTCACTGGCATTTGTACTTAGATCACAGAACTGATACGTCCTAATAGGCACAACTTTCGAATATTCTATATCGAGTATGGGGATGGCGGGGCTGGCATGAGTACTCACGATATCAGGCTTGTACGATCAAAGTACCGAATAGGGAATCAGGAGGTGGGCAATAGGTGTAAGGCGACTTGAGCCTGGAGGCTGTGTTCCCTTGCTCTAACATATTGTCGGAAATTCTATAGCCTGTGTCGTGCATCGGTCTTGCCATGACTTCAGTTGCGCGGTCTCATGCCTACCCCGCACTGTCGTCCACAAGAGTCGGTGAGCATACAATCAGTTGCAGGCTCTGGACGACGCGGTAAGAATGTGCTTACAACCACACTGTTATTGAAGCTGGAGAAGTGAAAGTGCCCGTACAGGTAGCAGTCATACCCCTTCTTCTGCAGTTGAGCCGAGATCAAAGGATGATATTCCCTGCCCACTGGGCATAGATTCTCTGACTGAGAGCAAGGTTACTTGCAGTAATAAAGCAGCAAGCCCCTTGAACGCAACTTATTCCAAGAAAATACCGATTTCGTGTGGATTGTCACGGTGGCACGTTTCCTTCAAAGCCAGGGAGTAATTGGGATCATGCCACGTCACGGTGTTGCCGCGCCGCTTATGAACTCTTTCCGAAAGTGTTCCGGGAGTGTTCCGAACAACGCCATCATAATTTGAAGCGCATTCTACATAACTTATACCCATTCGAATCGTGCTTTGTACCTTTACGACATGACCGGACCCTCAAAAGACCGGATTTCACCACGAGTCGGCAAACGGACATGGAGCACGCCAGTAGCTTTCTTCTCACAGCTAACACCGATAGCTCCGCAACCTCCGCTATCCTCATTCGCTTCCCGAGTCAGAGAAAGATCGTCTATTGCAGTGCGTGATTAATCTGTCCCACTGAAAGACCAACTTTCAGGAAATGCATAAGGTTTAAAAACCCTAACAAGCAAAGCACTCTGGCGACAATAATTCCGCAAACGATTTCAAGAAAGTCATTCCGCAGCCTGGGTCAGCCAGCTGTCACTCAGTTCCGACGGACGAATCGAGCCCTTTTCAGGCACAATGTTCCAGGAGTTGACGGATAGATTGCGCCGTTCAGGCCCCGCCTTCGCAGGCTGTTTCTCTTGCTCAGTTTCTCAGGTACAGGGAGGAAGCACATAAACTGAGCGTTATTAGATCGATGTACTGCCTCACCCCCCAAATCACCCTTTGCATTCAGCACAGGTCGCTTCGTGACTGTCTCCTCCAAAGGCCTTACAGTTTCTAACTCCTTACTACCCTACATACTTTACGATGTCTCAAACCAACATCCAAGATCCCGAGAAGGGAAATACCACTGGTCTGTCATCCTTTGTTCGGATTTTCCCTAGCCTTACTGGTATTGTAGATGGCAAATCCGAGCAGCATCCCTCAGCGCCGTCGCAGCTGACCCATGGGGAGACTAATATCGGTGATAGCTCAGGGCCCTTTTTCGCCATGTATTCCACCATTGTGGAGGACGAGGATAATAAAAGGGCAGAACGCTGGCAAAAGGATGCAGAGGGGATCATCATCTTCGTACGTCCAGAGCTCACATTCTGCACAGTTGCGTATTTATTCAAGAGCTACCGTATATAGACCGGTTTGTTCTCCGCCGTCATTGCTGCACTCGTCGTTGCGTCCCTGCAAGACCTCCGGCCAAACCCCCAGGATATATCCGCATTCTATCTCGAGAAGATGTATCAACTTCAAGCCAATCCCAATTCATCACGACCTTCCCCTGTAGATGGGCCCCCGGCGTTCTCCCCACCAAGTTATGCTGTCTGGGTGAACTCACTCTGGTTCCTGAGCCTTGTCATCAGCCTTTCATGTGCGATGCTAGCAACATTGTTGCAACAGTGGGCTCGTCGATACCTCAGATATACTCAACCAAAACAATGCAATCCACAAACGCGGGCACGCACTCGTGCATTTTTTGCAAATGGTGTCGAGAAGTTTCACGTTCCGTGGGCAGTTGACGCACTACCCACCCTGGTCCATCTTGCGCTGTTCATCTTCTTTGCTGGCCTCCTCATCTATCTATCCAACATCGATCACACCGTGTTCAGTGTGGTGGTTTGTTGGGTGGCGGTTTTGTCGACCGTATATGGATTCATCACATTTATGCCGGTTTTTAGTCGCGACAGTCCTTACTATTCACCACTTTCCTTGCCAGCCGGGTACTTTTATGCTGGTATTTCGTATGTTGTCCTCAAAGTTCCCGAAATCATGGCGCGGTATCTCTTTGCTGATGAAGCCCGCGATCACATCAGTTCTTTGAGAAGATATTATCGCGAGTGGATCGTCTGGGGTGCCGATGTGGCATTCGGATTGGCCATTTCGAGGAAGCCATCAGATGCACCAAAATTTGATGGCCAGATCCTGGAATGGACGTTGCAATCTCTGGATGAAGATGATAGACTCGAAACACTCATCGAATCCATCCCTGGCTTTTATAAATCGGATGAGGTCGATGTCAAGGATATTCCCAAATCGGCACAACGGACAATCGCATACAAACTGGGTATATTTTTGGAACGCAGCCTGTCAGGGAATTCAGTCTCCGACTCGATCAAAAAGCGTCGGATCGTCAGCTGCCTCAACGCTGCTAGTGCGGCTCTGGATATTTTTGCAACTGATACCGTATTTCAAACCTTTCTCCAGGTGAACTGGCGTGAGATACCTGATTCCACTGAGATTGGGCATTTTCTGAAATCTTGTGAGAAGACCAGCGAAGGGCGGTTTACCCCATTCATACGAGGTATCATCACCCACATCATCACAACTGTGCTCGAGCGCGACGATCGTTGGACTACACTCACTCTGGACCACTTGGCCATTTCGGAGGGTGTCCTTCGGGAATATCTTACCCGGGGAGATAGCCTGTCACTCGCCGCCTTGATCCACTACGCTCGCCTCGCCGATCGCTCCTCACACGTTGCACGTGAAGTGGTACTTCGTTGTAGTGCAAACATAACGGACATACGCAACACCCTTCCTAGACTGCAGCACGATTTTTGTGCCCTGTGGAACCAACTTGTTCAACAAGCCCAAGAAGAAGGGAAGAATCGTATTGGTACGGCGTACCGTATGCTTCCTTATCCTATGTGGATCCTTGCGGACACTCGCCACATTTACATCGCTTTACACCAAGGCATAGATTCTGCCCCGATTGAGTTTTCCGAATCCACCGACGATCAAGATCAAATTCTTGTCCAACCATTGTCGTATCCACTGTGCAATATCCCCGGTCATTACTCACACCCGAAACCGCACGTTCCCGAGGTGCCAATTACAGAGACTGCCCTCCCCTCCCCCGCCTCTTGATTTTCTGTCGTTGTCCTACATCTTGGTTCTTTTCTGTTCACCATCTCTTCTCATCCTATCCAGATTATATCATAAGGCTACCTGCAGGATCGCCGCCACATACACCACATTCCCCATCACCCATTCTTTTCACCACGCTCTCCATATCATCATGTCTCGACCTGATCGTATTCCTTCCACTGTCCCTGATTAAGTTGCAAGCACATCAAAGTAATCCACCTGCTCGCCACCCTACCACTTCGTCTGCAGTGACATCTGACCCTGACGATTCTACACATCCCTCTTCGAAGTGACTTTGCCCCCTTTGGCCGGTAACCCCATCGTGGCTGTTCTCTCTCCAGATCCGTGGTACTTGTGGTGTCATTTTCATTTTCCCCACATCTTGTCCCGCCGACATGATTCCCCTTGATTTAATGGCACTCCCGACGTCATCATCGTCCCATTATAGCCAAGCCTTCTAAGGCCAGGAATTTCCTCCGCCCAGCTTAATCAATACCTTTCCACATTCCGGACGACTCATGATAGCCTTGCATGGGCCTCATGAGCCAGGCTCGCTCGTCCGCACCACCAGCTACCAAACTGACCACATATCTATCATCACGTTTCCCCGATGCCGAGCGTTCCACATGGTACGGGTGTAGATTCTATGTAATCTCAACCCCTCTTCTTACTATACTGCTGTTTTGTGTCTACTCGTGCTCTGATGTATTCCGTTCTGTCTTACATGAAGTGTTTGTCAGGATGGGGTTGGTCCTCTTTCGTTCCACATCTCCGTATTTGTGATTGACGCAAAGTATTCGAAGTTCGAATTCGTTCATTCGTTCGTTCATTCTCCGTATGGTATCGTGTATGGAATTTAGTACGATACGCGAGTATACACTTGTCTGGGATGGTGGAAAATGTTGCCACCTGTGGCCAACTCGAGCAAGACCTCCTGAATGCATACATAGACTCGGGGAAATCGTGATTTGCAGAGTGATCATTGGGGGAGGATGCGAGAACAAATGGGTTGGCAGATGGGAACTTTCGTGGGTGTGGGCCGTAAACTTACCGTAACGAGGATCCTAGGGAAACCTTGCAAAAGTGAGCTCGAATGGAGGAAGGGTAAGATTAGGGCGGTGATAGAGAATGGGCCCACAGTCCCGAAGACGGTCCCAACAAGGCCATGATCATGGTAGCACAGGAAGGTCCAGGCGAAGCCACAAAGAACTATTCTCCTGCCTCAGTCCGGAACTGTTCTCTTTCTGTTTGACTGCTTTGCATACTTGACCCCCATGCGCACATTGATCAGCATTCATATCTTCCTCAGTGTGATGATAAACTCGCCTGCGGTCTTCTGATCTCGTCACAGAGAGATAGATTTCCCATTTGCAAAACAAACAAATCCCCGACCTCAGAACCAGCACCATCATCAATAATTTTGACCGGGATGAACGCAACTCTGCGAGCATCGTTGTCAACAAAGTAGGTTTATCCTCTGTAACACGGAGAGATATAAAAGCGATAGAATTGCGATCATATTTGCTCTAGGATAAATTTCATGAGGATATTTATCGTCACAAGTCGCCGGATAATGGAGATGACGGATAATACGAGGTGGAACGATCTACGCCAGTACCATTCATAATGATGTCCGAGTCAGTCGTAAATTCCGTGTGGTCACCTTGAATACCAAGGTGATTGTGATCACGGTGAAGATAAGAGGAGGCGTGTAGGTGTGCAATAGTGGAAACAGAGTCGGCGAATCGCCACTCGCATATAATCATCGTTTCAGGATTCCGGGTCATACCAGACCTATAAATTTATTACCATTGCTCGTCGTGCACCATAATCCACGACCGTTCCCGAACGAGAGGCAATCCACTTGCGGGAGAGAGCAGCCTGAGCGTTACTGGCCGGCCTGCGTTCTGGCGTGCACGGATGAACGAGGCAAATACGTCCCCGAGGTCATGTCTTGAATACGAGAGTTCCTTTAGTTGCGGTAACAACTCCACAATTGGTCCCCCCGGGCCGTCCTGTACTAGTATCCGGAGAGCACTAGATAGCTCCTTGACGAGGCCACTGGATACGTGGAGGGTCTTTACATTGTTGAATGACCTTAAAAGGTCGAGCCACTGTGTCTGGCCGGCTTCGTTGTTCCCTTGCGACGGTATGACGGACCTCGGATGTTGGAGGATAAGATATTCCACAGCAGAGAACATTTTCCTAAGGGTGTTGAAGATTTGGGCTGCTGCTGTAACCTGCGAGTTGAAATGACCACAGACAACTTGGATGCCTAGAGTGTACATTTTGGCCTCATTATTGAGATACGCGGTCACGACGAGGTACTTCTCATCGAACCTGACCTTGGCCTTGCCAAACCCGAGATTTACTGCTGGGCTTACAGCATGAAGGAGGTATGGGATTAAAGAAGGAAGTCCGTTGAAAAATATGATTTCGAGTTTCTCGAGGAGAGGAGCGCTGATGCGAGGAAGAAGTCCCTCCACGCAAGTATTAGTACCCTTCAACCCAAGCCAGCGAAGTTTAGGGAGTACGATACGTGTAGTGGTCTGCGTGTCAAATAGCTGCCCTTCGATGCTATCGTCGGGAGCAGCCTGAGGAAAGTGAAAGGTGATGTTAAGTTTCTCCAGTTGAGACATGAGGGGGAGACGTTGGAGAAAATCGTGTAAATGGAAGTGAGCGGATGGGTGTATAGCTTCCAGCGTGAGAGTGACGAGGCTCACGGAAGTCATGAGAATGGGGGACCCTATTTGAAAGGCGAACCGTTTGAGTACCAGGTGGCACAGACGTGGTGCCTTGAACGTATTGGGAAGTATCAAGTTCGCACAGTGTCTCGTTGGAGGAGCGATATGCAGGTATTCCAGCATCGGAAACTCATTGCCCATGGTCATGACGACCTTTTGCAAATTTGGAAAGGGTATGTGAAGGCGGACGCGCCGCACGCGATCGTGGTGCCGGAGGGCAAGCAGTATGACCTTCTCATCTCTGGTGGTCGTCCTGCGATGTCCGTCCATGTAATCGATGACAAGTGGTAGTGGGGGCGAGTGTGCCAGCACGTCCGCTACAAGCGTACCATACGTGCAGAGGTGGAAAAGACGCAGGAAGGATGCGGACCCAATTATAACGTGCCGCCATCTCCGGCAAACCTGCGCGAGCTTGTACCACCAGCGTTGGCGGCTCCATCCTTCCCCCTGCAGGGTAAGGTCGTTGTTGGCTTCATCTTCGTCCACGAGGGCTAGTCGGTAAAGATGGAATATATGAAGAAGCGAATCGTCGTCGAGGATGTGAATATGTGGCCTGTCCGGGTCAAGGGTTTACTCGCAAGCTGACGAGCGAGGCGGGAACAAAGGGCACACCTCGAACGCCTTAGCATGCTAAATCTTCTAATTCCCGGGGGGCGAATGATAGAAGAAAAACTAATAGGCATGTTACGGAAGAGAGTATCGACGAGGACGTGGTTGAAGACAGGAGTTGGACACTGTGACTAGCTGCACGTGGGTCTCGTAGTAATAGTTTATCGATGGAGGTGTGAAAGTGCTCCCTGTACCCAGAGGCTGCCGGCCGTCTATCGGGACTACACGTGAGCGTGGCGTTGATCGGATTCTGCAGCATGCACCGACTTTCTCAGACTGGTGGCAGTATGATAGGGTCACGGTCTAGAATGCCAGTGGCCGTACACTGCTGCCAAATTTGTAAACTGTAATCCGTGGTCGACTCATACCCCCTATGATACCAACCCATCATTACCAACTTGAAGAAGCAGTAGAGAGATATTCGCGCGGCCCATGAGGACATTTAATGTAGTAGTAGAAAACGGTGTGGAGTACGTGCGATGAACTTAAGACCTACTCAGGACGCATGCACCAGTAGTCTATAATACCATAAGAATGGGAACTGAGGTTACGGTATGTAAAGAAATGGCGGTGTTCTAGGCAAGGTTCTGGGGTCTAGAGCAAATGTGCTAAACTCAGGCGATCCCGGGCCTAGACTCCGAGTCGGAAGCTTGCTACCTGGCCCGTGTGAGCAATGAGCAATGCTACGATCAACGTTCAACCCGCCAAAAAGGATGCTTTCCTCTCAGCTTTTTAGGGCCACCTCGTGTAGTTACTGAGGGTCACAACATGTTCCACATCCACGTGGAATCACAAAAACCTAAGCGTGCCGCTCGTACCGAATCCCGGAAACCCATAGCGAGGAAAAACGATGCAGAACTTCGTAGGTAGTCTCCATTTCCATGGAGGATGCTCACCCGGGCCTTTCACTTATCTAGCGTAGCATCCGCGTCCGCCAATGATGCAGTGACGCAGTCCGAGTCCGGCTATCATTGCTCGCCAGCCAGGCGCGGAGCCCGTAAATCCCGAGGTCAACACAGATTTCGACCCCGATACGCAGCACGCGCTGATGCAGGCTCTACCATGTCGCTATGCGTAGAGCCTCGCTTCCGACAGCGGCAGTCGCCCTGTGTAGTCGGCACGGAGGATGTGCGCGAAATCCTCACATAAGAACAGCCAACGGTGCCGGAGGAGCACGCGGGTTGACAGTTGTAGTCCCATGGAGTTCTAGGGCCATCGTGGGCTGGAAAGTGAGTGCCGTCTGTTCATCCGATGTGATTCCTCCGACGCAATTTAGGATGGCAGTAGCAGTTCAGCTGGTGGTCCACAATCTGTCCCCTCCTTTGCGAGCTGAGGTCAGCTCGGTCTGGAAACTTCACTCTTCCACATATGACATATTCGTATGTGGTCATTCGAGCTCGTCCTGGAGAGATTCACTTTCCCGAATTCCCGCTTCCAGGTAAACCAGCGCTCGACCCCAGAAACACAAGAGCAGAGTTACATCGCCAATAAGACATACTTAAGTCAAGATCCTTTGATTAAGCGTTGGACATCACTGAACCTGATTGGTGTGAAGCAACTCCGAGGACGTCATGGTAAACGCAAACTTTATGATACTTTTCGATCTTGGAGCAATAGAAGTACACTCTTATATACATCAGGAGTGATTTCATCAAAATATCTTTGATCACAGATAAGACGAGATTGGCGGATAAATGGCTGCATTGTGAGCATGCGCGTGGCAGTGGTTACAAATTACAATTGCAGATACTAGTACACAAGTACCACAGAAAATACATAGGAAATACGAAGTAGGGGAGCTTGGAAAGGGGGGGTACATTCTTCTAGGATTCGGGGTTATGACTGGGTGTTGCCGAACCTATTCGTTTGCTACTGTACTTGGTTGCCCAACAGAGCCCACAACTATCCCACAAATGAGACATGGCGCAGGGTTACGGGAAGGCCGGCATTCTGTCGTGAATGGATGAATGAGGCAAATTCATACCCGGAATCAGCTTTGTAAGAATATGAGAGTTCCTTCAACTCGGGTAACCGTGATTCTTCCAAGCCAGCCACTGCTAGTGCACTAGACAACCCCATGACCAGGCCATAGCCACCAAACACATGAAGGGTCTTCACACTGTTAAATAACATTAAGAGATCGAGCCAATCGTCGCGGGAGGTACTATTGTCCCACTCCGGTTGCAAATTCTCGAGGACAAGACATTCCACAGCAGAGAATAGCTTCCTAAGCGTACCGATAAGTCGCACTGCCGACGGGACCTGCTGGTTGAAGTGATGACAGACAATGTGAATGCAAAAGCAATACATCTTGACCTCGTTATTGAGATCTGCTGTCACGACAACGCGTTCCTCGTAGAAGCTGACCTTGGCCTTGCAGAATCTGAGTTTCTCTGTTGGACTGACAACGTGCAGGAGGTACGGAAGAGGAGAGCGAAGGCGGTTGCGACGGACGATTTTGAGCTTCTCGAGACGAGGGGCGGTGATGCGAGGAAGAAGAATCTCTGCGTAAGTATCAGTACCACCGAATCCAAGCTCGCGAAGTTTAGGGAGCATAGCGTGTGGAATGGCCGGTGCGTGTAAGAATTGCGCTTCATTGTGATCATCTAGAACACGATGGTGAAAGTCGATAACAAGCTTCTCTAGTTGAGGAATGAGAGAGAGACTTTGAAGTAAATTATGTGAATAGCCGTGAGCCAACAGAGGTACCGCTTGGACCTCGAGCTTGAGTGTGACAATACCCACGGCAGCCGTCAAAATTTGAAGTCTCAGTGGAAGGGCATACTGCTTGAGTATCAGGTGGGATAAGCGTGGCGCTTTGAACGTCCTGGGAAATATCAAGTGATCGTGGTAGGCTATCGTCGGGGGTAGGATTTGCAGGAATTCCAGTATCGGAAACTCATTAGCCATGGCCGCAATGATCTTGTACACATTAGAAATGTGTATGTGAAGGCGGATGAGCCGCACACGATCAGGGTGACGGAGGGCAAGCAATATGGCCTCTTCATCTTCAGTGGCGATCGATCTGCCCACATAATCGACAATGAGTGGTAATGGAGGCGAGTGTGCAAGCATGTCCGCTATAGGCGTGCCATATGTGCAGATATGGGACACACGCAGGTAAGATGCCGACCCAAATACGAGGAGTCGCCACCTATGGCAAACCTGCACGAGCCTGTACCACCAGTATCGGCGGCCCAATTCTATCTCCTTCAGGGTATGGACGCAGTGGCTGTCAGCCTGGACTTCATCTGCGAGGGCCAGCCGATAAAGACTAAATATGTTGATGAGCGAATCGTCGTCGAGGATGTGGATGCTATGTGATCTATCCCGGTTGAGGGTTTTATTCACAAAAGCTAACGAGCATGATTAGAGCAAGAAGCGCACCTTGAGCGCCTCTGCAGGCCGAATCCTCTGTTGAACTGTTGGCAGATGCGGGCGGAAAATCGAATACCGATAGGCATGAAACAGGAGTGAGTCACGACGTCCTTGATGATGTAGTTTGGAAGGCCCGAGCTGTGATACTCTCTTCCCTCATGAAGGTCTCCTCGTGTAGGCGTCATGGCAACATTGTATTGGTGCCTGGCCGGCAATCCGCTGCAATACCGCTTACATACGCTCGCCTCCTATACAACGAGCCCTTTTACAATGATCTGTGCTGTCCTCCTTTTCGTCCTTTCTCCGTAACCCAACATCTTGAGGGCACTGTGTAGATTTTGGTACTTACAAGGTCATGCATGCGGCGGGCCGCTCGCAGCGCTCTGTGCCGCCGCCGTTTATACAAACCCTTGCGACATTCAACATTCTCATCCCGTCCTCGCAGCGTCCACGTCAGCCAACAATACCATGTCTGCGTCGTTTGAGTCGTCTCTGCGCGACTTCCAATGCGAGAGGTCAGCTGCAGAGACACCGCCGCACGATCCGGCTGGTAGAGGAGCGCGTGTGCGAAGTCGAAGGCAAGTGTCTCAACAAATCAGTACGTGCGCTCTCTTCAACTCATTTCTCTCCGATCCGATGATCGCAGCGCGGTTGTCCGTTTGTAGGTTTGACGCTGTGTAATAATATCCGAAAAGTCTGCCACACAACAACTTTCTCTCTCCGCGGACCCGCATACGCGCACGAATCTCGCCTCTATAACAATGCCCCGCCACCTCAAGGCAGATAAACTGAACGCAGCGCCGAGAGTGACATGTAGCGTTGTTGGTTTCCCCGATTCGGACGTCGATAAGGGCAGTTGGGTAAACACGTCAAACATGCCACGGTGCATCGTCGCATTATCCTGGCAAAGGCCTCGGCCCTGAGAGTTGCCGCTTTAAGAGGACACCGTGGTGCAGCCGTGGCGGCGCATTCCAACAAGACAGTACGATGAAGTTGTGGATCATTCAACCCGATATAAGTCGTCGAATCGCTAAGCGTTATTCTTGATGAGGACAACATGCAGGGCCAGAGGCCAGCGGGGTCGAGTTTGTGGGGAGTCTTCGGGAAAGATAGCACCACCGTGACGCCGGACGTCGCGTCACCGTGCGTGTCTTTGTCTCCACACTTCTGCCACTGCACCACATGGGGCGTCATCAGGATCCTTTTCGTATTCTCATTCTCGCTGATGCAGTCATGGAAACCTTCTTTCATATCTACTTAATTCAAAACTCCTCGTACTTGGAAAGAGTTTCGCCGAGCCGCAATTGTAAAGGACCGCATCCCTCTCCTACACTGTTAGTTAATCTGATTGCCGGACTATGCAAGATGTCATCAAGTCAAGCCCCTTTTTATGAAGTGTTGGGTATCACTCGGGCTAAAGAGGATCAAAGGGGTTTGAGTCTCATTCTTATTGTGACAAGTTCGCCCTCGATAGATATGATATCTGTTGGAAGTAAATCTTTAATGCTGAGAGTACGGTTGCTTCTCTACGGTGCATCACACACCGTAACAAAGGGACTTGAGTCACACCTTAAAACGGAACATTTCTGACCCACGAGTAAGCAATGTAGATGAGACGTGCATCGCATGGCTATCATAGTATGGGGTAGTTATCGTTACAACCGGGGAAACCTATGTGCAGGACAGGGCGAGATGGGGCATATGACGTGGGTAAAGATGCAAGCTATGAGGACACAATTCGTGCTGTGGGTGTTTTGGATGGCGATCTATCTGACGATCGAGCTACTGTAGGGACGAGAACTGGCACCTTCGAGGAGGGAGGTGGAGAGCCAGCAGTATTCTGGCAACGATCATGAATCGCATAAGAAGCGATGTTTCAAATTGTCAGGTCACGGGCTTGCAGAGTCAATCACTCTCTCCTGTGGTCACCGTGAACGAAGCTCAAAATTATGGCTGAGCGAGCCTGTTCAACGATGTGCCAGAATTACAGGGTAGCCTGCATCCCGGCGAGCAATAATGAATGACCTGATTGACCTGAGTGATTCACCGGCATACGTGCTAGCAGTAAATGAGAGCTCTCTCAACTCGGGCAACAACTCTACCGGTGATTCTCCATCGCGTATTTGAAGAGAGCGAGCTAGCTCTTGGATGAGGCCGTCAGACACATAGAGCGTCTTCACATTGTTAAAGAGCCTAAGAAAATCGCGCCAGTGTGCACGGCCAGCTTCATCGTCCCTCTCCAACGATGTGTCGTGTTCGTGTTCGAGAGTAAGCGACTCCACCACACTTGGTAGTGTCTTGAGAGCATTGAAAAATTGAACTGCGGATTCAACCTGCCTGTCGGTTTGTCCACAGAAAAGAGTGATCATGACGTACAACCCTGTCTCGTTAAAGGGATACATCATGACGGAAAAGCCCCACTCATCGAACATGACCCTTGCACTGCTGAACCTGTGGCTCTCCGCTATGTATATGAACCGCAGCAAGCGTGGAATGGGAAAGGTAGGCTGGCTGAAGAAGGCGATGTTGAAAGTGACGTCTACCAGACGGAGGATAGGGGTGGTAATGTGGGGGAGAAGCGCTTCCAAGTATGCGCTAGTACCTTTGAACCCAAGCCATTGAAGGTTGAGAAGTGTGACGTGTGTCGTCGTCGGCGGACGCAATAGCATCCTCTCAGCCTCTTGGTCGGTAAAGGGAAGCTGAGAGAGGATCCTGAGCGTCTCTAGGTGAGGTAAGAGTGCCAGACATTCAAGGAAGCCATTTAGGTTGAGGTATGCCAATGGGCAGATAAATTCAAAGGAGAGTGTGACGAGGTCCTTGGGAGTCGTAAGCAATGAGTCCATTATAAAGAAGGACCCTTTCAACATGAGATGGCGTATATTTGGTGCCCGGAATGTATTTGGAAGTTTGAAGAACGTGAAGTGCCCGGGCCGAGGCGTGATGTACAGATATTCCAGCATCGGAAACTCCTCGTTCATGGTCAAAGTGAGCCTCTGTAATACTGGACCAGGAATCTGAAGGCGGATGCGGCGCACACGACTACTGTGCTGGAGGGCAAGGGTGATTCCTTCCTCATCTTGTGCGGTGATGCTTTCATCCGTGCGAAGGTGATTGATAATGAGTGGAAGGGGAGGTGAGTGTGCAAGCATGTCTGCTACCGGCGTCCCAGGCGTACAAGAGAGGGAAAGACGCAAGTAGGATGGCGACCTGAATACAAGGTATCGCCATTTTTGGCAAACATGAACAAGCTTATACCACCAGCGTTCGTGTGCCCATGTGCCACCCGCGAAGAGTGTATCGTCGGTAGTCATTTGATCGGCTTTCTCTGAATAAATCGGTTGACACAGATAGAAGACGTTGAGAAGGGAATCATCATCAAGGACGTCGATAGGTGAATGATGTGGTCTGTTGCAACCACCATGCCCATGGGTTCAACGATAAGCTCATAAGTGTAGAAGGAAAACGGGGCACACCTCACTGGTAAGCGTTGGGACTCACAAGTTGGTGCAACTTGGCCAGCTACTCCGGCATTTGAAGGGCAAGAGACTGTGGACAGCCAATGAGACATATCATGGGCGTAGGTATGATAGTCGAGGATATGGTTGGGGATACTAGTAGTGGCACTACACGAGGCGTCAGTCCACCTAATGATAGCCTAGTACTAGAAGACACGTGGGAATGTTTCACCGTAGGGCGCTGAACCGAGGGATTAAACATTCCCCTCGCTGCTCTCCAGACCTCGATATCTTTCACTCTGCCGAAATCTATTAACGGATTTTACAGTATTGCGATAGGCCCAAGAGATTATTTTCGACCACCAAGGGTCTTTTCATCATCATCAACTCATCCGTACGTGTTCATTCTGATGAGAAATTTGGTAAGACCAGCGTCAGAAAGAAGTTTTCGTCAAACATATCCAACTCCAGAATGACGGCATTTTTCGGCGAGATTACAGAGATAACGTTGGGTTGATCATACAGACTTCAGATGTCTCGTCTGGATCGCCCTGCAGAGCAGGGAAAAGTGAGTGGGAAGCACAGCGCATTACGTTACGATATCGTGACGAAGTACGATACCGTGGGATCCGGGTCAGAGCAAACGTAATGCCAGACTCGGGCGGCCCGCCACTCGGAGATGATGGCCAGGCTGAGCGCTCTCCGCTCGACAGAATCGATGCAACCTGCACAACCCAGACATCTTTCTTGTTTCCAGATGCTGCACATGGTTGTCTATTGGTTGCACTGTCGTCGGGATTCGGAAAAAGCCCAAACACCCTTCGCGAGAGAAAATGTCCCGCCGGGCTAGGGTCATAGTACGCTTGAACCCTAGCATCGTTAGAAAGATGAAAATATCGTCAAGATCTAAAGCAGTAGCCTGAGGCCAATATCCACATAAACGACGGAGGAGGACGTTGAAAAGGAAACACGATTTACCCGCGGCCAACAAGATGAGAACGATAGGTAATAAGATTCCCGGTGGGCCTGTGTCCGCGGCACTTGCACTTTCACTCACTAACGATCTCGAGATCAGGGAGTCGAAGGTAAAAGTGTACTGGACGCGGGTCAGCAGAGTCCCTTCGACTTAACCCATATATTTTTCAGAGATCTTTTCCCCATATGACACACACGGTAAGACTACCTGTACACTTGAAATTACAACAGACCCTGAGGAGTGGTCAGCAGGATGCAGGATGAAAACCATCATGACATCGTCCGAATAGAGAAAGACGATCCTACTCACCGATGGTCTGACGCTGGAAGATGTCTACACCTAGACAAGGTCGTGCTTTAATAGGAATGCTGAAGCAGCCACGCCACCAATAAATAGTCGATGAACATGCATGTCATGAACCATGGTCAACTTTGAGACTCATAGCCACGCAGGCAAGTCAAATTTCCCATGGGACATCTAGAAATGATCTACGTCGACCTGAGAAAGAAAAGGATCAAAACCATCAAATCTGGAAGTCATGGAGCAAGCACCATTGACATCGGTTTGTCCCAGTCCGAGACTCCATTTTAGCCGCTTTTACTAAATGGTACGAAACTTCGGTAGAGTCGGCGTCCACAATGAAAAGCAGTTGATGACATCATGACACCACCGTGACAGTGTATACAGTCGACTCTCTTATAAACCCATACCCCTTTTCCGGATTGCCACGCGTACAGATCTACAGCCATCAAAAGTGGGTATGGGTTACTATAAGAGGGTCGACTGTACATAACCTAAGGTCGCTAATCATGACCATGACAAGAAGAAAAAGGCGCGGTTCGGGCGACGCGATCATGTAATTACTGGTACTCACTCGGACTTCGGGTAAAGCGGAAACGCGCACTCGTTCGTCAGGCACAGCGGCCGGAGCTCATCTCCACCACCATCGGGGTCCATAAAGCACCGAGTTATATATCATGGTGAGCGCGCGCTTCGAAGAGGCGAACCTCGCTTTTGACGTGATCACTCTGACGGGCCACACACTCATACGTAGCCGGCGCGCTGATGGGCTAGCGCCGCAAGCTGCGATCGGACGCTGCACAGGACCGACTCTGACAAAGGCTGCGTCGGGTATCCAGGGGGATTGATTAACATTAATTATTTGACTATTTGATAAACTCTTGGCATGATACATGCATGATACGAGTGGCAGCGATACATACGGTTGTAATATAACATGCGTGAAAAGAGAACGGATAGGAATAAAATATATGAGCGAGGGAAGGATGTGAGGCGTCACAATGAACATCGACAAATCGTGCACATAGACAATCATTAACGCGAAAGAAAAGAAAAAGGCACGTCCAAAAATCCCATGTATCTGCACTGCATCGTCATACCCGAAACCACCGTTTCAATCACCCCGCCACGACTCCACATGTCCCTTCAACGAATGTCCATAGTGTCTAACCTGATGAAGATGAGGATGCCGATGATCCGTCGACGATGACGAAGTGCCCGCCGATCCATCGATGGTGTTTGTCGTGCCCTCTCCGACCGATGACGAAGTGTGATGATTCCCCGCACCACCGTGACCGTTCAAGTTAGCAGCCTTAGCGGTGGGCGCACCAAACGTCGACGCCTGTACGGCCTTCATAACACCCCTAATTCAAGTTTCCACACACACAAACCAAACCAAAAGAAGAAGAAAAAGAGTAATCCGCATTCAATAAAATCCGCACAGAAAAAAATTTGGTGCACACACACGGCGCCTGACGTACCGTTGCGTCGCGTCCAAGTAGTGTTCTTGGTCCATCATCCTATTCTTCTTCGACTTGAGCACCACAACTTTCCCACCACTACCCGTACCAGCACCCGTACCAACACTACCGCCGTTGGCGGCAGCTTCACGCGGGGAACTCGACAGCGTCCATCCGCGTCGATCCAACCTAGCACAGAAAAAAGTCAATCAATCGATCAATCACCCATCAGCCCAGTTGCGGAAAAAAGACATAATCGGAGGGGAGGGGAAAGACACGCACGAAGCTTTAAATGCGTCTTTGGCTTCGCGAAATTTTCGCGCGACGAGCATGATGGTCAATATAACGCCTACTACCAGCGCGCTCGTCTAAATTAAAAAAAAGAAACAAAATGCGCGTTCAGTTTTGGTTTTCGATAGACTTTGCCTCCACGCACGATTAAGAGGGTGCATATATCCCATCTTTTGTTTTGACGTACGTTAGTGTCCGCGTTATTTCATTAATTGAACGAGAAGAAACCCGTACAGGCTTGCCATGATGGTTGGTTGTAGGTTGCAATGTGAGGAGAGGAGGGGCCTGTTAATTCGTTCACCCGCCGGCCCCTGACTTATAAACATATACGTCGATCTTATCTTATCTTGCTACTTACGTCACATCTGTAGCCGACGACTCCGTAATTTGATCCACACCGCACCACCCATCGCCACTCACGCGTCAATTAGAGAAAAACGGGAACAGCCACTATCATTCGTTTTGTTTTCCTTACAACACATGAGTTCTTCGCTACTGTTGGGCATAGAATACATACACATATACGCAGCCGTAAGCCATGCTAGGCCTTTCGCTGTCTGACTGCCAGCCACAATACAAAAGACCCCCCCGAATGATGATGACAATGATAAGAACGAAATAGGAGGAATTGAAAAAAGGAATAGCAGAAGGAAAAAAAGAAAAGGGAGAGTCCTAGACTCGGGGATGGGGGGGTGGGGGCTCTACTCACCCGGAGAATAGTAAAACAACACTGGCAACCAACCTCTCGCTCGAAACAACGAAACAACACATCTCATACAAACGCGAGAGCCGACCATGCGGCCACAGCCCCGATCGTCGCAGCCGCAGTCACATGCACCGCCGCACGTACGAACCGGCGCGGTCGCTTCCTCGCCGGAACATTCGGGCAGTGCGCTCGCATAGAATTACCTTGTTCTTGCACCTCTTCTTCCCCTTCACCGCCACGAAAGACGATATTACCATCTTCGTTGTCAACGTCACCGTCATCCTCGATGCGCTTGCGCTTACGCGTCGGTGTGATCGGCGGGGTGATCGTGGCAACTGCCGTCGCGGCATC
>QFEY01003307.1:0-13332 GCA_003316435.1 Russula virescens | reverse complement strand
TGGAGCATTACACTGGCACCATAGAGCCATAGCTCCAACGCTTGGCCCATAAATCACAATAACAAATTGATGCAAACTTGATTAAGCTATATCTCCACCAAATCTCAACCAATTTGGATGATCTTTGGCTTGTCTGGAAGCGAAACACCATCTGCACACCTGCAGGTACATGGGTACGGTAATGTGACAGTGTTTTGCTTCCAGACAAGCCAAAGATCATCCAAATTGGTTGAGATTTGGTGGAGATATAGCTCAATCAAGTTTGCATCAATTTTGACCCTTTATAAATAATTTTATCATAAACTATGCCTTCTATGGACTGTGGGAACCAAAACTGTCAAAAACCTGTGCTGATCCCTAACTGCCTTTGTGTAGCAAGTTACCTTATGCTATGGTTTATAGACCTGAGGTCCCTTACAAGTCTGGGGTGTCTGGGCTGGTTAGGTGCTGGTTTGGACATGTAGTGATTGATTGAGGTTTAGGTGCTGGAGCCCTAAATGAGAACAATACAGTAAACCAGATTAGGAAAGTCCCCAGTCCAGTGCAGAACAGCTGGTGTTGCTGCTTAGATAATAGAACTTGAAGGAGTTGAGAGATGAGCTTAAAGGAGTGAAGCTTAGATGGAAGACTTAGAAGGGCACTGTAGTGCGGATCCTGGGGAAGCCACACAGATGTGAGTTCAGAAGGGAAGGAAGAAGGGAGGTCCGAGATCTGAAGATCTGAGATAAGGATCAAGAGATCTGGATGTGTGATGCGTCAAAAGCTAATCCAAGCAAGAAAACCACAAGTTGAGCCAGATCATGTGACGCTGGCGATACTACTACACTAAGGAAACTATGAGTGAAACACACAAAGGAGAGGGGCTCCGAAAGTACAAGAATCGACGCAAGGGATGATGGCACTCAAGCTCATCCTAAATCCCAGGGAGGTTCACACAGTCAGGCAGAGAGGAGAGGAGGAAATGGGGCCATGTTATGGCATGAATGCGCTGCTGTCCTTGACAGACACATCCCCATTTTTATATCGCAAGCATCTATAGTACTTACATGATGAGTCATGCTACTAAGTCCAAATGCAGTGGGGCAAGAATAGAAGTGCGCCTATATGTGCACGAGACTGGTTACATCGGCAACAATCCACCCAACATCGTAATTCTGAGAAAATTGAAGTAAATGGAAAGGAAAATAAGTCTATGGTATCTAGGGTCGAGACAGAGGGTGCAGTCTAAGGTAAGGGGTGAAAGAGTCTGGTACATAGAGAGTTCTGAGTCTAAGATGGAAAGGGAAGAAGGGAGATGGAGGAAGGGGAAGGTAAGTACGAGATTTGAGGAGGTCCAGTGCAGTGGCATGACACAAGAGGAAAGGCCACTCAGGGCACAGGCATGATGAGAGTGAGTGGCTGGTCGATTGCTGGCGATGGCACAGACGGGGAGGTGTTTGTTAAGAGGTGGTGCATTGGTTGCACAAATTGGGAAGGGAGGATCGACGGTGTGCAATGTGCTAGCGATGGCTGGGTTTGGGACTTGACAGACGAGGTGGCGCGATGCGGATTGTGGTGGCAGTGAGGTGGATGGAGACGGAAGATGGTGAGATGAAGGTGAGACGAGGTGAGACAAGGGTATTGGGAGGTAGTTGGTATGAGACAGGCATGGCATGAAAATGGTCAGGTGAGGCTCGAGAGACAAGTCGCAGCATGAAGCTCGGGCTTGGGCTCAGAGGGTATAGGGTTTTGAGGCCATGAGAGCTTGTCTACGAGGCTACAGTGCATGCACTCCTTACAGCACATGGGGTTATGACAAGGTAAGTCCTGTATTGCACAGAAGACCAAGCTTAGGGCTTGGTGTCAGAACTGAGTTGTCTTATATACATGTGGTCATGGAACTAACTAGAAGGTAACAGAACAGAACAGAATCAAAGCACAGTTGTGTACATAGCATAGCACAGTCCATAGTATCAAAGCACAGTCCAGGGGAATATAGTAGGAGGCAGCAGAAGGTAACAGAAGGTAGAAGAATGTACTACAAGTCAAGAGAATAGTCCAAGTGCAGTAGAATGGTATGGAAGGTGAGGGAAGTAAGAAGAAAGAAAGGGAATGGTCCATAGAAGGTCCTGATGTGGTAGAGCATACCAAAAGAGAAAATAGGGCATAGCATAACCCAAAAGATGGATCACCATCATTTCTCATCTTCACAGACAGCACTCAAGGCAAACTTAACAAATGATTGAAGGCAGTAACATTCTATGAAAACAAGTGGAGGAACATTGAATACTGAGCCACTACAAACAAATTTGAGCTTGGATCCCTGAACCCAGATGTACAACAATTTAACATATAGGAAGATGACAGAGCCATAAAAGACCTGGCAGCCAAGATGGCTACCACTACACTTACCACCACTGCAACCAACGAACAAGATGACATTACCAAAGCCTTGGGAAAAGCTAGACAAGAGAAATGAGGCAAAAAGATTACAAGTGCTACAATCTATCTCAGGATCATTATTGTGATAGCAATCAAGTGAAGTTCTGGTATTCAAGTAGTTCAGTAGAGAGAGCAGAGCTCTACCAACATGTTTAGTAATACAGTGGAGGACTGAATGTGGTCCTAAGTTGAGTGAAATTGTGAGTTGCCTAATGAGGCAGGAGACCAGATTGGACAGTCCAGGACAAGTGGTGCACAGATGAGTTGATTGATATAGCTCAATCAATAAGCTTCAGACAACTTGCAAATAAACACAAGTTAAGAGTGAATGTCTCAGAGATGAGGAGGACCTTGAATGTGCACATAAGAAGGTAAGAGCAATAAGACAAAACTGAGTTAACTCAGGCTTAGGGCCTAAGTTCAGTACTAGTGCAAGTATAAATACAAGTACTTTACTGGATGACAAATCAGTCTTGCTAAGTGGTTAACTAAGCTGACTAAGTATGATCAGTAATGTTGAGTCAGTAATCAAGTAAGCCAAGTAATCAAGCAAAGAGACTAGTAAGCAATAATTCAGTGAGTAACAGGAGTACAGTAAGTGAGCTGATAAATCCTAAAACAATCAGTAAGTATTCTGACAAACAGGTGACATTAAGCTGAGTAACAGTATAGTAAGTAAGTCATGAGAACAGGTGTAATGACAAGGGAACAGTAATCAGTACAGTAATAAGGACCAAAGAGAAGAGTACACAGCAGGAGCCTGGGAAGTCACATGATGTGACATGTGATCAATCATGTGAGTGATCACCTGATGCAGCACCTGACCAGTCATGTGACTGGTCACCTGACAAGACATGTGATCTGTCATGTGACAGATTATGTGAGGGTTCTGGAGAAGGTGCAAAGGGTAGTGAGTCCCAGAGGTTTAGCTGGGAGGTACAGTCTAAGAGTACAGGAAAGGTCTATGGGAGGACCAGGGCCAGAGCCTGTAACAACAAGCAACCTCAATAGAGCTCTGGGAAAGCCAGACCCCAATGATCCAAACCCCAGAGAAAACCCAGGAGGTTTCAGAGGACCAGGCAGACCACCAGGAGGCCTGATGCCACCAGGAGGACCACCAAACCAGAACATACTTCAACCAATACTGGTCAATCCAGATGTTAAAGCTATAGGAAGTCTTCCCCAATACTTCACTGGTGAATGAAAGCAAGCCAAACAGTTCATAGAAGAGGTCAAGGCATACCTCCACATCAATGCAGATGTGGCAGGGTTTAACTCTCTGATCAAGAAAGTTACATTTACCCTCACCCTCATCAAAGGAGACAAGGTTGCATCATAGGCACAACAAATGGGTGACTGGCTTGATACACTTGACCCTATCACAGACAATGTCCCACTTGTATAGATCACATTTGTCCAATGCTTCTTCAAGCATTTCCAAGACACCACAGAACTAGAACAAGCCAGGAACCAAATAGAAGATCTTAAAATGGATGGACTAGCTGTCAATGAGTACACCAGTCAATTTGAAGATCTAGTCATCAAAGCAGAATATGACCTTAACCACTCTGAAACCTGCTGCAAGTTTATCAAAAACTTGCCACACTTCATGCTGCTCAGAATGGTGGACCTATCACTTCTAATGTTCTGCACAGGTATGGGTCAACCCACAGTAATTGGACCACAGGTTCTGCAGGTGCAGGTATGGTACTACCCAATTTAATATTGTGTAATACCATACCCATATGCAGTGTCACCCACAGGTTTTGGAAGATGCTGAACTGCTGTGCATAGCTCACACATGCACAAGTACAGACTCTTTTGCTTTGCTCAACTACACAATTTTAACCAGAACACCAACAGCAGCAACAGCTCAATGCATAGCACCAGCAACAAAAGAGTCAATAGTGCTGTATTCAATGACTTCAATGACAATGTAATGATGACACAAAAATGGCAACTGCAATGACAACACAGGGACATGAAGATGTGACCACATGGCAACACAGTGACACAACAATAACGCAATGGTGACACGACCATGCAGTGACACAATAACAATGCAACAGTGACACAGTGACAACACAATGGTGACATGATGATGCAAC
This sequence comes from Russula virescens, assembly GCA_003316435.1. Taxonomy (NCBI): domain Eukaryota; kingdom Fungi; phylum Basidiomycota; class Agaricomycetes; order Russulales; family Russulaceae; genus Russula; species Russula virescens. The sequence continues at coordinate 8,803 of QFEY01003307.1, read as the reverse complement.
CACATGACTGCATGGCAATGACACAATGAAATGATAAGGTAACCACACAGTGACAAGTTACAATGGTTATATTTTTCATGACTCCTGTGGATTCAAAGCGGGCAGTGCAAATGAGCTGAAGATCATTCAAGAATCTGTTTGTCACAAATCACAGGAAAGCAGATTGAGGGACAGATTGCACATGATATGGTTTGTTCTTTTGTGTATCTACAATTAGAAATTCACACAATTGCATGTCAGGTACTGCAATCCAATGGATGACTTTCAGCCAGAACTAGATTTGTTGTATTTTCATGATATTAACCCACTCAGAACAGTGCACATGACATAGGCACACTCAGGTGCTTGATGCAGGACAGGCACATGCTATGGTGTTCATCTTTTCCTCATTTTCTTTCAGTTGCCACCACCCCCACAAGCCCCAGCTCTATCCACAATACAAACAATGATGTGCAGGCCACCTTTACTGCTTTCTAATCATCTCCTGCCTTCACATTTGGCCCTGCTCTGACCTTGCTGTCACCACTTCGCATTTGCCAATATGTTCGACAACTGATGCAGCTACACCAGCAGCAAGATACCCTCAGAATCAATGGCACTAACAGCGACATTGATCACAGCACCAGCACCAACATCACAGGCAATAACAGCAGCAAGCCAGCAATGTTGACCACAGCAACAGCAACATTGGTCATAGGGTCAACAAGGGCACCATTGGCAGCATCAAATGTAGTACAGAGATCTGCATGTAGTAGCTACCTTTGTATATAAAAAGTCATTATACTTTGTAAACTTAGATACCTGTAATGCAATGTACCGTGGTCTTATGCACCATGGGTTTTTTAGTATACTGTGGTTAAACCTGCACCTGTGACAGAGGTGTAGTATATGGGTATGGTGTTGACAGGTGCAGGTGTGGTGTGTCAAATTTTACCCATGGTGTCACCCATGCAGAACCTTAATCACTTCCCAACAATTACCACAACCTTAAAACCAAACTGGAAAGCATCATACAATCCCAAGTCACAGTCCAAGGCATCCTACAACAAGTTGTAGGAAAGGCACCATTCCCAGACAATAGCAATTGTCCCCACCCCCAGAACAATAACTGGCAAGGAAACAACCAACAATGGCCCCAGAGGAATTGGCAAGCCCCACCAGTGCAAAGAAACTACACCACATCTGACACACCCATGTGGATGAACAACAGACTGGTCCTTATAGACCTCAGCTGAGGACACACATCTAACAACTCAGGGTGGCACTGCCCACAGGGCCAAGGACAAGGACAGAGACAATGGGGACCACCATGCCAAGGACCATGTGCAAATGTTGCACAAACCTTGAACACCAACAATTCATGCTTTAATTGCAGCAAGACCAATCCCTATGCATGCAACTGCCCCCAGAAATGCATGCAACATCCCCAGATTAATGCCAATCTGGTGGAATTTGATGGATTCCAAGATGACCCTATAGCTTATGGACAGATAGCAGCAATGGGACAAGCAGTTCGAGTGAGTGCTGGGAGGTCAGTCTGTAGCAGACACAATGCAATGTACTACTACAGTATCAGTATGGGATGCTAGGGAAAGTAACATATGAGTCTCACCTCAGTCACAGCACATAGATGCATGAGAACTGAGGGAAAGGTGTCAAGGGGGAACTTGACATGACTATATACTGGAGTCCAGTATTCTAAGGAGTGCGGGCATCGACACCTGTCAACAGTCAACTAACAAGGGACTAACTAATTGGGTGTACAAGGTGCTAAAATAGTGCTGTCCAAGAGGAGACTAAAGACTGTATATTCAGTAGGCTAATGAGCATATGTACTAAGTCCTTTTGAGCATAGGGCCCGACATAACGAGTCCTGCTGGACATGCAAGCACTCAGGCACTGCACCATCTGCTATCATGACACTCCCCCTCATTCCATGCACAGTCCAAGTCCTGTGGCGAAATGCTTCACCTTGATGGATGGCAGCACCTTGGTGAGTGCATCAGCAACCATATCATCAGTTGGGCAATAAATAAGGTGCAGGGAGCCCTGCTCAATAACCCAGCAGATCCAATGGTAGCATACATCAATGTGCTTGGTCTGGGCATGGTACTGATGGTCGTGTGTAAGTGCAATGGCTGACTGGTTGTTGGAGAACATGGTGGTAGGGTTGGAGAGCTTGCCAAAGACCTCAGAGAGGAGGCTGCACAACCACAGCACCTCCTTCATGCCATGCATGGCCGCAACATACTCACTCTCCATCGTAGAGAGTGAGACAATCTCCTGTCACTTGGACAACCAGGAAACAGTGCTGCCGTCAATGAGGAATGCATACCCAGATATGGCATGCCTGTCTTCTGCCATGCTGCTGTCTGCATCTGCATACCCAATGAGGGTGTGCTTGCTCTCACCATACGAGAGCCAGAGGTCGCACATGCCTGTGAGATAGTGGAAGATCTGCTTCACGGCCTCCCAATGGATAGGCCTGGGGTTGGCTGCAAACCTGGCAATGGTGGCAATGGCAAATGCAATGTTGGGATGGGTGGCAAGTGTGGCCCAGTTGAGTGCACCAACTGCCTCGTGGTATGGCATGTTGCACATGACCACAAACTCGGCTGCGGTTGATGGTGCCTGCTCGCTAGTGAGGTGGACCTGGGTGTCCATGGGCGAGGAGAGGGGCTTGAGGTCATCGAGGTTGTACCACTGCAGGATGGAGTCGATGTAGGCATGCTGTGACAGGTGCATGGTGCCAGCCTCACAATTGTGCTTGATCTCGATGCCGAGCATCCAATGCAGTGCACCAAGGTCTGTGACCTCGACATGCTTGTGCAGGCCCTCCTTGAGCTCCTCAATGAGGTGAATGGTGGTGGCAGTGATTGTGCAGTCATCTACATGCACTGCTACAATTGTGAGCTCCCCCTTATGCTGGACAACCTTGAAGAAGACTGCCTGATCGACAGAAGACTGCTTGAACCTGAGAGAAAAGAAGATGGAGCACAGTACCTGGTACCAGTGCTGGCCTGCCTGCTTGAGTCCGTAGAGTGCCTTGAGTAAGCACAACACGTGCTTGGCTGTGTCAGATGCCTTGTAACCAGGTGGATGCTGCATGTACAGCACCTCATCATCATTGAGGACCCTGTTGAGGTATGCCCCTTTGATGTCCACTTGGTGAAGCTCTAGGCTGAGGCGATTGGCCATCGCAATGATGGCGCACGAGGATGCTAGCTTGGCTACCAGTGCATAGGTGTCGTTATAGTCAACTCCCCCTATCTGACTGAATCCCTGGGTGATGAGCCAGGCTTTATAGCAGACAATGTTTCCCGTGGCGTCCTTTTTGGCCTTGAAGACCCATTTGGACCTGATGACATTCACTCCTGGCAGTGCCTCCTCCAGCCTCCAAGTGCCAGCTGCCTTCAAGGTGGCCAACTCCTCCTCAATGGCCTTTTCCCACAGTGGCCAGTCTGGCCTCCATTTGGCCTCAGCAAGTGTGTGCAGCTCCAAAGCCTCTGAGTCCACCATTTCTGCTGCAAATGCCTGCTCAAGGCCTGGGTAGTCCTGCAGCATCTCAAGCAGGCTGTCTATGACAGCCCATGCTCCCCCTGCTTCCTCTGCTTCCTCGGCAGATGATCCAGGGATAGGCAATAGCACGGGTAACCTGCAGGTACTTTTGAACGTGCCCATACCTGTACCCATGCTTACCCATACCTGCAACCCACAGTTCAGGCAGGTACAGGTAACCCACTGTCCCCCACTGCAAGTAAGCATTACACCTTCAGCTCCTGCATCTAAGAAGACCCGCAATTGTGGGATTCTTTGAATGCAGGAGCTAATGATGATGCTTTTGCATTTGCATTTGCGATGTTCGCATTGTGTTGGCAGCGTACGCATTAACAGTGTTGGTGGTGATTGCAGGGTTTGCATTTGCATTTGGACTTGCATTTGTGTTTGAGTTGGCAGCATTGCAGTGGCGGCGTTTTTGTTTGCACTGTTCATGGTCGTTGCACTTGCATTTGAGTTTGGATCCGGCCTTGTGTTCATGCTTGTGTTTACAGCATTCGCGTTGGCAGAGTTGGTGGCGTTCGGGTTTGAATTTGGATTTGTATTTGGCCTTAGAATTGCACTCGCATTTGTGTTTGAGTTGGTGGTGTTGCGGTGACAGTGTTTGCATTTACAGCCTTCGAGTTTGGATTTGTGCTTGTGTTCGTGGTTGTGCTTGCGGCATTCGGGTTTGGGTCTGAATTGTGCTTGCATTCATGTTTGCCCTTGTGACGATTGCGGCGTTCGAGTTTGTAGCGTTTGTGGCTTTCATGTTCGCGTTCGCGGTGTTTGCGTTGTGGCATTTGCATTTGCGGCTCTTGCATTGTGGCGTTTGTGTTTGCGGCTCTTGCGTTTGCGAAATTCGAGTTGATGTTGATGGTGTTTGTGTTATCATCGGGGGCTAGGGTGCGCAGTAAGAAACCATTTGAGTTGGAGTTGACCAATTTGATTCGATTCGAAAGTGTTCGTGTTCATGGAATGTTCGAGTTTGGATTTATTTGGCCAGCTTTGTCTGTGGCAAACAGGTCGAGGCAAAACAGAACTGAAGGACAAGCACTTCAGCGCGCGAGACTGGTACATCGGTGACACACCCAATGATGTGAGAGCAAGGAAAAGGCCTAAATAAAGTATATCAACTTTGCTTAGACGGACGAAATGAGAGAGACGTACATGTGAGTGAGTATTAGTGACGGGTAGGCATGGGTCATAGGTCATGCCAGTGCGACCCATACCCATACCCAGGACCCTCATGGGTCACTGGACCCCTGCAGTTGCCTACATATTGCTACCACCCTCAATGCCATGTGTGTAAAAGGTGTCAAATGCCTCTATGGTCACTGGCTGATTGACAGAAATCCCCACATTCTCCTCTTTGATACTGGTGGCCAGTATCACCACTTGGATGAATGGAAAGGCAACCTGTGCCAGAATCCCAACACTGCCCAGTGACCATGAGGCTAACAAGAGTATCATTTTTGGCTACATCATTACATGGTTGTTGGGCAAGGTGTGTATGTTTCCCTCTTGTTCCCTGAGTTCATGCTAACTTTTTTTCTCCCCTGTGCTCAGTATGCTTCCTGGCAGCTCTCCACTGCCATTGTTGTGCATTTACTCAAATGGCAGGCTGAGGTGGCCAGTTCTCTCTGCCGGAAGTGGCAGCTTGACATCACAACCACCTTCACAACACACATGACACTCCTAGGTCAATACTTGTATGCTGGCTCTGTTGACTTTAACAACAATCTGCAGTACTGTGATGTTGATCATAAAGTCGGGAAGTGTGGTATCTACCACCGATATTGCATCAAATGTTCAGCCAAACATTGTGCAGATGTCTTCACTGCTAGTGTTTAATTAAAATTTCAGTCCTAGAACTGATAAAAAAACTGAAACTGAACTGAACTGGACCTAATATGAACTGTAACTGAACTGAACTGAAACTAATAAGAACTGATAGATCAGTTACAGTTTTAGCAAATTTAGAAAATTATTAAAACCGCTAAAACCGGTTTTAACCGGTTAAAGACTGGTTCTAAGACCCTTTAGTAGTCTAGGAATATTTAAATATTTTTCCTTATTTTTTGCTATTTTATTTCCCAAGTTATAAGGAAAACTATTAGTGTTGGGAAATTTTAACTGTACCTGACACTGATTAGCGAATTGAGGGTCAAGATCTTATCTGATTGCTTAGCAAATCTGTGAGAACCATCTCATATATCTGGAGTTAGTGCCTCTAAATTTGCTAAGCAATTGGATAAGATCCTAAAGTTCATTTTGCTAATCAGTTTTAGGCATATTGTCTTGATTATAAGCTCAATTGTCTTGGTTGTGCTCTTGATTATCTTGATAGTGCTCTTGACTGTCTCAATAATGCTCTCAACTGTCTTGATAGTGCTCTCAACTGTCTTGATAGTGCTCTTGACTGTCTTGATAGTGCTCTTGACTGTCTCAATAGTGCTCTTGCCTGTCTTGATAGTGCTCTCGACTGTCTCGATAGTGCTCTCAACTGTCTCAATAGTGCTCTCAACTGTCTTGATAGTGCTCTCAACTAGTATTGGAGAAGATTAGATTGTACATAAAACTGATTAGTGAAATGTAGCCCAAGATCTTATCTGATTGCTTAGCAAATTTAGGGACACCATCTCCTACATCTGTAATTTGTGCCCCTAAATTTGCTAATCGATCAGATAAGATCTTGGCCGTAAAAAACCGGTTTTAACCGGTTCTAGAACCAAAACCAAACTGATAAGGACTGATAAAATCGGTCCTTTCCAGTTCCAGTCCGGTTTTTTACCATATATGGAAATTTCTCGGACCGGTCCGGTTCTGGTTTTTCCATAAAAGGCAAAAAAAACCGGACCAGACCGGACTTTAAAACACTATTCACTGCCGCCTCTCATATTACCACCTATAAGGCTGCATATCTCCCAAAGTGCAAGCCCAATGGCGTCTTACCAAATGGTCTTAATACTGTCAAGTTCCAAGTCATGCATGAGTTTCAGAGCCTCTATTCAACTGCAAAAGAGAAGATCAACAAGTTTATGTGAGGTCACTTCTATGGACATGTTTTCAGCTGGTCATTATGAGTATAGAAACAAGGGACTTGACATGTTCATTGAAGCACTCACACATCTCAATTATCACTTACAATCTTCAGAATCAAAGGTTACCATTGTTGCATTCAACATCACACCAGCCCAGACCCATTTGTACACCATTGACACAAGGTTCAACAGTGACAGCAGTGCCTCTGGTCATTCAAGTGCAGCTGACACTGTGGACAGCAGCAGCAACACAATGTGCAGCACCCTCAGTGGCGACATTGACAGCAAGAACATTAATGGCAACACCAGTGACTCCGATGGTGCCAATACAGCCAGAGCCACCACCAGGAGCACCGTGGACTGTACCAGGTGACAGCAAGAGCCCCAGCACCACTATATCATCAATATTTTCTTGGTCTTCGTGATTGCAATCCTGGCCTTGTTCCTTCAAGGTATGTGATATGACTTCCACTAACCTCAAGACCCTCAGGCCCTGATCATGCTTCCCTGGCAGAACTCATCAACTGTGGCATCGGCTGTGCACGAGCACATCTCTCAACAGCAGTGATACCAGCAATGGTGACGATGAGAACACCAGCAACATTAACAGCAGCAACAGTAATGAGGTTGATGGCACCACTGCCACTGTTCTTGACCTCAAATGCAGCTGCCACATCCACCATCAATGCTCCACAGTGCTCAATATCCACTGCCTTTATTTGTTCCAAGCACCCACCTCAAGCTCTTTTTTTAAATGTGGATTTGTATTCCATGGTGCATACAGATGTAGTACAGTAGATATAGTGGACATTAGTAGTTATACATGTATAACTAGTATTCATAATTGTAGCTACCTGTAATGGAATGTACTGTGGTGTGAATGCACCATGGTTTTTTGAGTATACCATGGTGTGAACCTGCCAACTGCAGGTATGGTGCTTGCATGGGTACAGTGTTAAAGGTTGCAGGTGTGGTATGCCAAAAATAGCCCATGGTGTCACCCATGTGGAACCCTAGGCACCCCCAACACACTACCTGGACAACTACTGCCCCTCACTCAATAAGAGCTCAAAGAAGCAGACAGATTTATCTTAGAACATCTACAGTGAGGAACAATACAACCATCAGATTCCCCCTATTGTGCCAATTTCTTCTTCATAAAAAAGAAGGATGGAAAACTCAGACCTGTGCAAGACTACTGACCTGTAAACAAATGGACTGTCAAAGATCGCACTGTGTCTCCCCTCATATCTCAGACTATCAACTGACTCAGTGGATGCACCCTGTTCACCAAGTTTGACATTAGATGGGGCCACAACAACATCAGAATCAAAGAAGGCAATGAATGGAAAGCAGCATTCCTCACCCCCAAGGACTATTTGAACCTATGGTCATGTTCTTCAGCCTCACCAACTCCTCAGCAACTTTCCAAAGGATGATGAACATCATCTTCAGACCAGAAATTGCACAATGCTGGCTCTCAGTATACATGGGTAATATCCTAATCCACACCAAACAAAAGGACAATAAAACAGAAGAAGAACATGTCAAATGGCACTATGATTATATACACCATATCCTATCAAAACTCAAAGAAAACAACCTCTACCTCAAACTGGAAAAGTGCTCATTTGAACAAAAAGAGGTCAACTATTTGGGAGTAGTTGTAGGAGGCAAAATGGTCAAAATGGATCCCAAGAAACTACAAGGTGTTGCAGACTACCCAGCACCAATAACACCCACAGAAGTGTGCAAATTCCTAGGATTCACACAGGCTACTATTAATACTTTATCCCCAACTATTCAAAGATTGCATAACCATTACTTGACCTAACAAAGAAGGCAGCAACTTAGACCTGAGACAGCCCACAAATAATGGCATTTGAAGAACTAAAAATAAGAATGTGCATGAACCTGGTCCCTGCATAACCCAACTTTGAAAAACAATTTGTCCTCCAATGTGATGCATCAGTGTATGGTGTGGGAGCCATACTCTCACAGAGGGGTGACAACAACACACCTGCACTCCAAAAATGCCAAAAACCTATCCTACACCCCATTGCATACTACTTGGCATTGATAGTGTTGGGGAAGTTTGGTTTGTGCCTGAAACCACTTAGTGAAATGAAGGTAAAGATCTTATCCAATTGCTTAGCAAATTTAGGGACTCTATCTCCAGATATAGAAGACCATAACCCTAAATTTGCTAAGCAATTGAAGCA
>QFEY01003306.1:0-34818 GCA_003316435.1 Russula virescens | reverse complement strand
GTTGCGGTCTATTGATCCGGAGCCATCACTGTCACATGCGTGCGTGCGTGTGTGCATTCATACGGAGGTGGCGGATGCAGAGACGGAGACGGAGGAAGTAGGATATCGTGCGTGTGAGTCATTGTCAGGGTAGAGGGTTGGAGGGCAGTGGGCGGTAAGCACCTGTCGAGCTTCATGAAGCGCTTCTTCAGTCGTTCCAATTCGTTGGCGTTGACTGCATACACACACAGCACACAGCACGCACAAATGCACGCAACGCACGACGCAAAACAATCAGTCGTCAGACAGAAAGCAAAGGAAGGGAACTGTGCGGAAGTGATATCGACGACGCACAGTTTGATCGCCTCTCCATATCCTCCATAAACTGCGATGCTGGAGTAGCGGGCGAGAAAGAAAGATATGTGGGTCAGCTCGAAAGCATATTGATGGATGCGGGAGGGGAACGGGGGAAAGCGAGGAAGGTGCTGTGATACGAACGTGTTTGACCCATGATGGCGGGCGATGCTTGGAAATGAGGTGATTATGATCCAGGTAGGGGTCAAAAGCGACGATTATACTTGTGGGGGGGGACAGGCGAGGATGGGTGTGAATGGGAATATGAAGGGGGTCACTTGACGTGGGAATTATTATCCTGCTGGCATTTCCGTGTAATACGCCCACCGAGACTGTCTGTCATCATGTTCCGCGCTATTCCTGTATCTGCCACATGTTGCCTTCTCTCAGCCGTCCGTCGCACATGTCGCTGTCCACGGACACTACCATACAGCCCAATACATACACAAACTACACCCACGCTAACTAGCCTATCACCAACGCCGGTGACGGCACATGACTCGGACCTCCGCGCTCTCCCACTCTCGGATGCCCAGCGCAAGACCATCTACGCTCTCTCGACCCCTTCTGGAAAGTCTGGCATCGCAGTCATCCGCGTATCAGGACCCGACACGCTCGGTATCTGGCAGAAAATGGTCCGCCCCATTCAAGCTCGAGCTCGCGTAGCACATACAATTACTCATATGGCCAACCACGATCCGAGCGCGCGCACACACGACGGCGCCGAAATGGCCCCTAAGCACCATCCCGAACCACAGAAGCTAGAACACTGCCACGTCGTGGACCCGCACACAGCAGAGCACCTTGACGACGCGCTTGCCGTTTTCTTCCGTGGTGCGTCCGCATCCTAACGCTCCTCCTACCACCGCTGACCCTAGGCTCTCCACGCATGCGCCACAGGTCCTCGCTCGTTCACGACAGAGGATGTTTTAGAGCTACATGTGCACGGCGGCCGGGCCGTCATCAGCGCAGTGTTATCCGCGCTTGGACGCATCCCTGCGTGTCGCCCTGCCGCTCCGGGCGAGTTTACGCGCCGCGCGTACGAGGGCGGTCGCCTCGATCTCACACAGGTCGAGGGGCTGCGAGACCTGGTGGACGCAGACACCGAGTCTCAGCGGCGTGCAGCGCTGCGCGTCGCAGGGGTGGGTGCGCCTCTTCCTCTCCTATGCACTACACATATGGCTGACGACCGATCGCATACATGTTGCGTATCTTGACCTGGTTGGATTTTGCAGGGCGAGGCACGAAAAGAGTTCGTTGCGCTGCGTGAGGATATCATAGGGTGTCTTGCGCTCGTCGAGGCCCTCATCGACTTTGGAGAGGGCGAGGAGATTGAGGAGGGGGTGTTCGACGAAGGTATATCTATCTCTCTTTTGAGACATGGGGTTGTTTCGAGCATTTTATTGACAATTTATCTATAGCGAAGCGAAGGGCACGACAAATAAGGGATAAAATACAATCGATCTTGTCAGACCACAGGCGGGGCGAGATTATACGAGCGGGAATCCGACTCGCGATCTTTGGTCCTCCGAATGTTGGCAAGAGCAGTCTCTTAAACTTTCTGGGTACGACTCAACGTCCCTCCCTGATATCGATACCACCGTTCCGCGCTGACAAATAAGAGGGCAGCCCAACGCGAAGCCGCAATTGTCACCCGTGTACCAGGCACGACTCGCGATATCTTGGAGATCTCTCTGGATATTGGTGGGCTCCCTGTTCTGGTTGCTGACACTGCCGGCTTGCGGGAGACCGCAGACGAAGTAGAGCAGATTGGGATCGAGAGGGCGCGAAATGCGTGCGTTCTTCTGTTTCATGTTTCCCATTCTCGACAAAGAGTAACGTAACGTCCTGTGTGCTTGCTGTCTGTGTGCCTGTATCATACAGAGTGCAAACATCAGATGTCTCACTTCTCGTACTTGCGTGCCCTGATGCGATCTCCTTCGAGACGCCTTCCGGTCCACGGCTCGAGATTCCACCGGAGCTCGCACCGCTCGTGACTCCAAACACGTTCATCCTGCTCAACAAAACGGATCTGCTCCCGACATCCGCGCAACAAGCGCCGGAAGCGCCTATCAGCGGGCTTCCACAGCACGGCTGGGCGGTCAGCCTCGCCGAAGACGCTGGTACTGGCGACTTTCTGGCAGGGCTTGCCACGGCACTAAGGGACCGGTACGACGCTCCCCCTTGATGACCTTTTAGTGACTAACAAGGTCTCATCGGCGTGGATATGTTTCATATGCCATGCATGCAGGTATCATCTTCTCCAAGATGCTGACGGCGAGGACGCGAGCACCCCGCTTATAACGCATGCACGGCATCGTGCCCACTTGGAATCTGCGCTGGAGTTCTTGGATGCCTTTCTGGACATGCGTGGTGTGTGACAGATTCTTGAAATCATCTGGGGTATATCTTATCTGACTCACGGATGTCCGTGTGTAGGTTCTGAGGACATCGTTTTAGGCGCAGAGGAGTTACGCTATGCTGCCCAGACAGTGGGCAAGATCTCTGGTCTGGTAGATGTTGAAGATATCCTGGATGTGATCTTTAGTCAGTTCTGTGTCGGGAAGTAGCCCTATACCAAGCTTTGTCTCAATTGTCCCAATATACTGTACAACAGATAATAGCAAGTAAAGAACAACTATAAAAGATGATTTCCAAGGATGAATTCTGTAAATTGTAAAATAGAATAAGTCTGGGGAGGTGCAGAAAATTGCTTCATAACAGCATTATGAATGTTAGAAGCTTGATATTGAGAATATGCCCTATCTAAAGCATCTTCATAAGTTGGGCTAGATGATGAAGCACAATAAAGGGAAGCATGCTCCAGAATAAGAATTGACACTATTGTAAATGTTAGAGATAGCAGAGGCAAACAGAGGGAATATACCAATCATTGTGTGATGTGTGGCATCACTGGATATAGAGAGGGGTGGCTGAAATTATGTTAGTAAAGGGGATATAAAAGTGTAAACAATTACATTGATTATAAATGATCTCAGTTTATCAAATATTTCCTAACAATGAAAAGCATGAGAATACAGAAAATGCAAATGTATTAAAAGAGTTTACTTTCTGGAAAATAGAGGGGGAGAGATCAGTAAATATACCAAGAAGAGCCAAGTAACAGGCACATACATGCTATTGAGTATGAAAGAGAAACAAGTTAAGATACTGAAAAAACCAAGCAGATAAGGGGCCACTCACATCCTATTAAGCAAAGAGTGTGTGATAAGTCAGAACACTCAAGAAGATAAAGAGGTAGGGGTCACTTACCAGAAACTGAGTGCAGAAAGTGGAACAGGTTAAAACATTAAAGATCTGAGTGGGTAAGAGATACTTACATCCTGTTAAGCAAAGAATTGTAACAAAAGTCAGAACACAAAACAAGACAATAGGTGGGGGGGTACTCACCTGCTGTTGAGTGCACAAAGAGAGACAAGTTAAAACATGAAAGTTCCGAATAGGTAATAGATATTTACATCCTGTTAAGCAAAAAGTGTGTGATAAGTCAGAATACTAAAGAAAACAAATAGGTAGAGGGGCTCACCCACTGTTGAGTGCAGATGGGAGATAAGTTGAAACATTCAAGATCTGAGTGGGTAAGAGATACTTACATCCTGTGGAGTTCAGAAAGAGAGACAAGTTAAATTATCACAGAAGTGGAGTGGGCAAGAGCTACTCACATCCTGTTTAGTGCAAAGAGAGATATAAGCTACAACACTGAAAAACACCTAGCAGATATAAGACACTCACCAACTATTAAACACAAGGAACAAGTTAAGATATTGAAAGAGACCAAGTGGGTAAGGGGCACTTACAGCCTATAAAGTGCAGAGAGAAAGATAGGTTAAGATACTAAAAGAAGCCAAATAAGCAAGAGAGCACTTGCTCTCTGTTAGGGAAGGATAAGTTAGACTGTTAGAAGAAACTAAGCAGACAAGAGTACTCACTCTCTGTGAAATGCAGGGGAGAAGATAAGTTAGATGGCTAGAAGAAACTAAGCAGATAAAAATACTCACTTTCTGTGAAATACAGGGGGAAAGATAGTTAAAACATTTAAAAAAAAATAAAGTGGGTAAAGATACTCACATACTGTTAGGTGCAGAGAGAGAGAGAAATTAGAATACTGAAAAAAAAAATAGTGGATAAGGAGCATTTACATCCTGTTTAAGCACAAAAGAAGAGACAAGTTAGAGCCCCCCAAAAAATTAAGTGGGTGAGAGGCACTTACTGCCTGTTAAGCATAGAGAGGCAAATTTAAACACTAAAAAAACTTAAGTGGGCAAAGGGCATTTACATTCTGCCAAGCACAAAAAGTAAGATAGGTTAGAACAATAAAAGAAACTGAGCAGACAAGAACAGAGCACTTACAGCCTATTGGGTGTAAAGAGAGGGGACAAGTTAGAATGCTAAAAGAAACTAAGTGGGCACTAAATACCTACAGACTGTATAGCACAAAGGAAAAGGCTGGTTAAAATATAGAAAGGTACTGTGTGAATGAAATACACCTACTGACTGTCAAATAGAGAGAAAGGAGATGAAATGCAAAAAGAAACTAAGATAACAACAACACTTACATGCTATTAAGTGTAAAGGGAGAGATAAGTTAAGACATAAAGCAACCAAGTGTGTAAAGGACACTTACAATCTGTTAAGAAGACAGAGGCTAGTCAGAACACCAATAAAACTAAGCAGGCAGATAACACTTACATGCTGTTAAGCAGAGGAGGTAAGAACTCAGAACACCAAAAAAAACTAAGTGAGCAAGAGCTACTTACAGACTGTTAGTGCAGATAGGGAGACAAGTTAGAACATCAAAAGTAATTGAGCAGGAAGCACTCACAGACTATTAGACACAGAGAGAGACAAGTTAGAATATAATGAAATCAAACAGGCAGGAGGAACTTACCAGCTGTCAAGTGCAAGGGAAGGGACAAGTCAGAACAACAAAGAAATTAAGCATATAAGTGGTACTAACTGCCTGTTAAGTAGAGATAGAAAGGTAAGTTAAAACATCAAAAGAAGCTGAGTATATGAGAGGCACTCACTGTCTTTGAAGCATAGAGAGACAGTTAAAATTCCAAAGAAATCAAGTAGATAATGGGCACTCACTCTCTGCCAAGTGCACAAAGATGGGGACAACTTAGAACATCAAGTAAAACTGAGTAGGCAAGGGGCCTCACAGACTGTGGAGTGTGGAGGGAACAAAAGGTCAGAATAGCATAGAAAAAATACAAACAAGAATAGGCTGACATAAAACTGGGCAATAATCTTGCTTTAGCATAATGCATCTTAAAACATGATATTACAACTTACCCAAAGTGATGGAAATGCCAGTATGCATGCCTTTATTATATTTTCTGTATCACTAAGCCTTGGAGTAAATTTGCCAAGGATTCTGTAGCAGGACTCAGCTCCTCTCATTCTCTGTCCCACTATGCATAAGAACTTACCGTCGAACAGCTTGCTTTATTCGTGATGGAAATGCCAACATGTGTACATTTATTCCTTTTCCTATACCATTATGGGCCCTAAATGGGGCTAAGTTCCTTTTAGTCTTATCCATGATGCATACAAACTCACCATTTAACAGCTTGTCTTATGTTCAACTCCAAATTATCCTTCTGTACAGCTAAGAGTATGAGTGCAACTGCGCCACCAGAAAGCACATCGGCCGTCATTTCAATAAGATCAACACAGCTTTGGTCGGGCATGTTCATCCCTGCACGGCAGAGATTAGAATAGTGCATGTTAGTTGATCAAACTATCCTCACCCTCCAAACGTACAAATGGTGGAGATCCCTTGAAGTTGGCTAGATAATGTTCACCAAACATTTTTTCTATCTCATCATCGAGAAGCGCTAGGTCACGATTCTCATCCTCCAACATGATCCTGATGTCCCGCCTGAACTGGTCATACTTAGTGAATACTGCTATCACAGGAACTTGAAAAATCCCTCATTTCGATTCCCAGTTCATAAAGTCAAGTTTGGACGTACCGTTCTTATCCGGGCAAATGTCATCAAAATGCATTAAATCAAGCGATGGTCGATCATTGTCCATCGAAATGCAGTACCTGAAAACAACTTTGTGAATCTGCAACTGTAGGAATTCAAGGGGACAAACCATATCGCGTGTAATCTCTGCTCCAGTGTCTTCTCCTGCGACTTACGACGGACAAACTCTTGCACGGTCTTCAGCTCATCTTCACCGCCTGACTCGAATCCACGGGAGTCATGGAAAACATATCCTGTATGATTCGTGAAGATGAGTTCGTCCTCGATGTTGTGTAGGCCACGCTGAGAGCAGGATCCTCGTGATTAGCCGTCAACCGACAAGAATGGGCCTGCCTAACCTCTACTGATCCCTCGAGTTGAACCTGACCAGACGATGAGATCGAAAGCGCCACTAAGAATGAGGACATACCCTCTCGCGCTCTCCCTCTGGACCACGCCTGTAGATCTCTGGACTCTCGGTGGTATCGCAGACTCTCTGGAGAATTGTGGTCTTGCCTGAATTTGCTCTTCCGATAATAAGGACCCGAAACTTGATATAGCTGGGGACTTCGGGGAGGAATTCCTGAGGGTCCATCGTACCAGAGTGCTGCAAGATAGAAAACTGCCTGGGGCCCGAATATGCGTGAGATTGTGTACGCTTGAGTGTGGCTCAGAACTTCTGTACAAACAGAGTACAAACAGCAGCAGCCGTGACATACTCATGTGTCATGATGCATGATGGCCGACGCCGAACAATCCGACCAGCGCTTCGCGATTCCTCGAAGACATACATGGTTGACTCTTCCCAGTGGCCTTGAGACCTCGAACTGTTCCACTAAACAGTGTGATAGGTACGACAAGCACACAATGCAGCTGATTGATTCTCCTCATCACCGTCACCGTCGGCCTTACCGTCTTCCCCCTTCTCCGCCGCTTTCCTTTGCCCCAAAGGCCACCTTGACGTCCCACCATCAGGAGTCCTAGGATAGTATCTTACATGTCTGCATTGCCTAGTCCGGCTTCCCTGTATCACTGCCTTTATCGCGAACATCGACAGCGCCCAGCGCGCCTCCCCTCCCTGACAACACGCCGCGTGTCCAGCGCGCCCTCTTGGCTCACCCTTCACCTCGGCTATGGCTTTGCCCCAGATTATCACTCAATCGTCTTCATTTCCTGCCTCGACCTCCTCCATGACACTGTCGACGGTTCCCAGAGCCAACACTCAACGTTAATTATGGTTCTCCACTGCCTGCCATGGCCATCTCGTTTCCACTGAGTTGTGCCATCGACGTGCCACTTTCTCTCTATCAAGCCCTCATGGTGCCTTGTGCTTGACCTACCGCTGTAGTGAACCTTTATGTACAGTGATGTTTGAAAGTAACAATATATCTCAGTCATGGCATGTTCAGCTTCTCTGAAACCGAAAGAATACCAACCTAAGAAACGAAGGTATCGCAGGGAAGATAGCCTAATCACAGAGCTGGAGTAAGGCCTGTTTCGAGATATCAAGCCAGCAATTTCCCGAGACCCGTGGTGGACGTGATTACAGTACTGTTCACAAGATTGGGTATGCGTCGTCCACGACACTATACCCCACGAATCTGAGATCCGAGGTCTCAGTTAGGGTTGGCGGTGCAAGTGGTAAGGGCTGGACAGTGGTGGTGGAGGCCCGAGAGAGTTAGTACGGGGGCGGTGGAGATGTATGTTCATTGTCGAGTTGAATGCGGAGGCTGGAGTGTCCGACTAGGCAATTGGTGGGAGCAGGTCCGCGGGAGAATTGCATAGGGGCATGGCCTCTTCAGCAGTCGCTTGGCACTGTTGCATTCCTTTGACACACGACGAGGTTTTGCGTCCGACCGAACCCCGGGTCGCAATTGCGCATTATCTACCGTCTCTATCCACGCCTTAGTTAAAATCTCCGTGGTCATTTGTTTGAGCGGCGCTCACGGTCTTGACCATATCAGCTCATGGCTTTGAACAATGGCCCCAGATTCCAGGCGCTGCCTTTCTTTCAGTGGTCCGTCTGACGGTCCACGTCACTTGCCATCCCAAACGCATTTCGATACAATGATAGAACTATGTCATGTCGCCTTTCTCCGTAATTGACGACAGAAATTTGATAGCATTTGACCGGGTTCAAAAAGTAAGTTGGGCAAAGAGGATTGAAATTCGAAACACATCGTGCAGCATCAGCCTCAAATTGTGTCGAAAATGATTACCCGATTGATGCTGGTTGATTTCCGCTCAATGTAGTGTGGCAGGTACTATATATGTGAATTCAGGAGGAAAGTGGAAATAAGGGACAAAACATAACGCGCGGCCATGGCAAGAAGAAGGATGAGACAGAAGGAAAAGGAATCAAGGGTTTTAAATCCTAGACTCTTTGCCTCAGTTCAATTGAAACTTAGGAGGCAGGACTTGAAGACTAGGTGGATTGACCGTTGTTACAAAGGAAAGTTACAACCACCTTGAAGCATGAACATGCGCCTAAAGATTACGAAAGCCATGCAATCTTGAAAATAGCCAGGTATCAATCGCAGGTATTATGAGATGATCGTGTCGGTCCTGAGACGTTGGAAAGTGACAAGCACCATGGCATGGCCGCGGGCGGCATCACGGTGGCAGGTTGGGAAAAGCTCGGAAATGAGTGTGATAATGGAAAAGGAGAAGCGGTCGTATTTGCGGAAAACCAAAACCCATCAACGTCGCCTGAGGACCTCAAGCAGATGGACAACGGGTGAGGTGGTGTGGCACTTTTGGCGCTCCGAACTTCATTCAGGTTCAAGTCCTGCGGGCGCTCATAGCAACCAACTCAACAAGCATGCGTTGACGATTATGCAAATGAGGGAATCTGCCAACCACGAAATATTGCGACAGACCCCTTGGCGAGAGTCCATATGCTTCGGATGCTTCTTCTCATGCCGACCACGTCCGTGACTCGTCCTTCCCTGACAAGTTGACAGCTGAGGGAGGCGGCAGTGACTCGCCACGACGAACAGGGAATCTTATCACTCGCTTTGGCACTAAGCGCTGATAACCAACCCAGAACTTGAAGATTGTGATTGCAAACTTGCGAACGCTCATCGAATCCCTCCGGTCCCTCATCAAACTACTGTACGGAGAATACGTTCATGGCACCAACTTGGACGTGCTAATGGCTACATATAAAATTCCACCACCTGCAGTAAGTCGGCAAAAAAACTTCAAGGGAAAGGGCTTCAAGCCCGGTCGTCAACAACAACACAAGCCACTGACCCGCAACACTATACAGTAGTCCTGGCACTGCCCTCCCGCTACTGCTCGCCGTCATCACCATTCATGACAACATACGTCGCGCCAGTGTTTTTCCGCACTGGCCCGGGCAGAATCCTCCCGTCATTTCGTCCTCGATGCTTTCCTACAACTCCCCATCTGGATTCTGCAGAACCCCTCACGCGTATCACGGCTGTACTTGATCACTTGACATCTAGCTACAATCAAACACGATCAATCGTGAAAAAGCCTCTCGACCACCTCCGCTACGCGCCCTCATCGCTTCCCACCTCATTCTCGCGACTTTCCTACCTTTCTCCGCCAACTTCTCCATCCGCCCTCTTACGACCATCGACAGTTCCAAAACCCACTTCGGCGACCCAGGATAGTCTCTCGCGCATCCCCACCGCCTACTCCGACCCCTCCACACCGTCAGGCCTTCCGACAGACTAGGGTGGTCCCAGTGCTTGCCCTTCACCTCGGCAACGGCGCACCTCGAGTCCAGCGTGTCTTCACGGTGTAGCGCGTGGGCAACCCCATTGTTAATTACATGACGGAAGGCTTGTCGGGTTGTGGATGTTCCCAGTCATCGGGGGGTGCATGTTGCATCTTTAGTGAACTGAGGACGAAAGGTTGATATATCGTAATGGTTACATGTCGTCATTCTTCTGCACTTCTTCGAGTTTATTGTCTCTCGATATGCGAAGTAGGAAAGAGCGGACTGAAGATCGGATAAAGACTAAGGGCGGCCTACACTTGTGCGTGACAGCATGATGGCGCCATGCCTAAAGGAATAATAAGAGTGAGAAGAAAGGTGTGGTCAAGAGATGGCAGTTACACATACCGTTGGCTGAGTAGTTTGCAGAGACCCTTGAGTGTGAGCAGGATGTATGAGTCCTGGGCGAGTATACTTGGCAGAATCAGGTCTGGAGGGATAGAAATAAGGGCTGGTAGTCAACGGATTGTTTACTGTCTCTGGGAGTGGATGGATTGATCAATGAAGTTCAGCACCGTAATGAGGAATACCTACACGTTCACTAATTTGAGTATGATAATCGTGTGTGAGAAGAGGCGGCGAACCATCCATGCACCGTATGGACTGAAACAAATAGAAGGTTTTGAAAACCCTGACTTATGAGTCTGGGATAAGCGGGGCTAATATTCGACATATGTGTCTGGAGAGGGTACATAGCCTCGCGGAGGGGACATATGCTCTATCCTGTGCCAGTCATGAACTGTGGCATGCCAATCGGCAGCGTTAAGCTTGTATGCTGTACTACCATTGGTTGTCCTATTGCGGAGGAATGGGGGGATGTGAATACGTGGTGGTTGAGGCGTAGTGATGGTCATTCGGATGGAAAGGAGACGGGTGGGGAAGGCTATAATCCATGGCAGAGGATGGGACGGGACTGAGGAGTTAGGTTCAAGTTATGGAGGTAGGCTCGTGGGCATAAGGACTTGAACGGCCTGATGAATCACTGTCATTGACAGCAGGCATGGCCAGGGCCTGTTGCAGTTACCAGGCCGGATGACATAGGTGTGTGCATGCGAAGGAGGCGGAGGTGGAGGAAGTAAGTCATTGTGCCTGAGTTATTGTCAAGGCAGAGGATAGTGGGTAGTGGGTGGTGAGCACCTGTCAAACTTCATGAAGCGCTTCTTCAGTCATTCCAATTCACTGGCGTTGACTGCATACACGCAACACTCACGCAACGCACGATGCGAACAATTTGACAGACCCTTGAAGGGAAGCTATCGACGCACAATCGGACCTGATTTCCGTGCCTTCCAAAAACTGTGGCGCGAGGGAACGGAGGTGAGGGTGCTGTGATACGAACGTGTTTGACTCATGATGGCGAGCGATGTTTGGAAATGAGGTGATTATATCTGTGAAAGGCCGGCGGGGATGGATGTGATTAGGAATATGAAGGGTGAAATAACGTGGGAGCTATTATCGTGCTCGCATTGCCATGTGTGTAGCGCGCTCAGACGGTGTCATCATCATATTCCGCGCAATTCCTGCATCTGCCACTCGTTATCTTCTCCCCGCTGCCCGTCGCACACGTCGACGTCGACAGATACCATGATACAGCCAAATACATACACCAACCACACACGCTAACTAGCCCGATACCAACGCTGGTGACGGCGCATGACTCGGAACTCTGCACGCTCCCGCTCCCGCCCTTAGATGCGCAGCGCAAGACCATTTACGCTCTCTCGACTCCTCCCAGAAAATCTGGCGCCGCAGTCATCCGTGTATCAGGGTCCGACGCGCTCGGTATCTGGCAGCGAATGGTCCACCCCTGGTCCACCCCATCCGAGCTCGAGCCTACGTAGCTCGTACTACTCATACAACCAACCACGATCGGAGCGCGCGCACACTCGGCGTCGCCGAAATGGTCCCCAAGCACGGTCCCGAGCCACAGAGGCTAGAAAGCTGCCACGCCGGTGGCCCGCACACAGCAGAGCACCTCGACGACGCGCTCGCCGCTTTCTTCCACTGTGCGTCTCTCCACTCCCCCATCCCAAACGTCTCCCCCGACCTTCCACGCACACTCATTCACGACAGAGGACGTCCTAAAACTACACGTACACGGCATCCGCGCCGTAGTCAATGCGGTGCTAGCAGCACTTGGGCGCATCCCAGCGTGTCGCCCCGCCGCTACGGGCGAGTTTACGCGCCGCGCGTACGAGGGCGGCCACGTCGATCTCACTCAGGTAGAGGGCCTGCGAGACCTCGTGGACGCAGACATCGAGTCTTAGCAGCGTGCCGCGCTGCGCGTCGCAGGGGTGGGTGCGCATCTTCCTCTTCTATGCACCTCACATGTGGCTGATGACCGATCGCACATATGTTGCTTATTTCGACCTGGTTGGGGATTTGCGGGGCGAGGCGTGAAAAGAGTTCGTTGCGCTGCGTGAGGACACCATAGGCTGTCTCGTGCTCGTCGAGGATCTCATCGACTTTGGAGATGGCGAGGAGATTGAGGAGGTTGTGTTCGACGAAGGTAACATCTATCTCTCTTTTGGGACGTGGAGTTGTTTTGAGCATTTAATTGACGGTCTATGTACAGCGAAGCGAAGGGCTCGACATTTAAGGGATAAGATACAATCAATCTTGTCCGACCACAGGCGGGGCGAGATTATACGAACAGGAATCTGACTCGCGATCTTTGGTCCTTCAAACATGGGCAGGAGCAGCCTCTTAAACTTTCGTGGTACGACTCAACGTCCCTGATATCGATACCGCCGTTCCGCGTTGACAAATAAGAGGGCAGCCCAACGCGAAGCCGCAATTGTCACGCCCGTACCAGGCACGGCGTGCGATATCTTGGAGATCTCGCTAGCTATCGGTGGACTCCCTGTCTGGTTGCTGACACTGCCTGCTTGCGGGAGACCGGAGACGAAGTAGAGCAGATTGGGATCGAGAGGGCGAGAAAAGCGTGCGTTCTGTTTCATTTTTCCTATTCTCAACAAAGAGTAACGTAACTTCCTGTGCGCCTGTATCATACACAGTGCAAACATCAGATGTCTCACTTCTCGTACTCACGTGCCCTGATGCGATCTCCTTCGAGACGGTCCACAGCTCGAGATTCTACTGGAGCTCGCACCACTCGTGACCCCTAACCCAAACACGTTCATCCTGTTCAACAAAACGGATCTGTTCCCGACATCGGCGCAACAGGCGCCGGAAGCGCTTATCAGCGGGCTTCCACAGCACGGCTGGGCGGTCAGCCTCGCCAAGGATGCTGGTACTAGCAACTTTCCGGCCGAGATTGCCACGGCACTAAGGGATTGGTACGGCGCTTCCCCCCTTAATGTCCTTTTTGTAACTAACAAGGCCCCATCGGCGTGGATATGCTTCACATGCGATGCATGCAGGTATCATCTTCTCCAAGATATTGACGGCGAGGACGCGAGTGCCGCGCTTATAACACACGCGCGGCTTCGCGTTCTTGGAATCCCCACTGGAGTTCTTAGGTGCCTTTCTGGACTCGCATGGTGCGTGGTGGATTCTCAATCATCTGGCATATATCCTATCTGACTCACGGATGTCCGCGTACAAGTGTTGAAGATATCGTTTTAGATGCGGAGGAATTACGCTATGCTGCCCAGACAGTGGAAAAGATCACCAGTCTTATAGATGTTGAAGATGTCCTGGATGTGATTTTTAGTCAGTTCTGTATAGGGAAATAGCCAAGCCTCGTCTCAATTGTCCCAAGATACAATAACAGATAATATAGCAAGTAAAAGGACAGTTATAAAAGACGGTGTTCGAGGATAAATTCTGTAAATTGTAAAATAGAATAAGTCTGAGGAGGTGCAGAAAATTGCTCTACAACAGCATTGTGAGTGTTAGAATCTATATATTGAGAATATGCCCTATGCAAAGCCTCTTCAGGAGTTGGGCTAGATGATGAGGCATAATAAAGGGAAGCATGTTCCAGAATGAGAATTGATACTATTGTTAATGTTAGAGATAGCAGAGGCAGACAGAGAGGATATACCAATCATTGTATGATGTGTAGCATCACTGGATATGGAGAGTGGTGGCTAGAAATATATTAGTAAAACTGAGTGGCAGTGAAATTGCAAAAATGGCAACAATACATTAATAACAAATGGCTTTAGCTTAGAAAATATTATCTGAGAAAGGAAATTGTGAGAACACAGAAAAAGCCAATATAATTGAGGCACTCACTGGCTGGTTAGTGAAGAGAGAATGCCAAGTCAAGGCACTAAAAGAAACTGAATGGCAAAGGTCACTTGCAAACTGTTTAAAGCAGAGAAGAGACAAGTCAGGGTATTAAAAGAAATTAAGCAGATAGGAGGCACTCACATACTGTTAAACACAGATAAAGGGACAATGTTAAGACATTGAAAGAAATTAAGTATACAAGAAACATCCACAGACCAAAGCATAGAGGGAGAAATAAGTTAAGATATTGAAAAAAAGGTGGGCAAAAGGCACTCACTTCCATCTAAGAGCAAAGTGAGAGACAAATTAAAATATTAGAAGAAACTAAGTGGCAAGGAACACTTGCATACTATTGAAGACAGTGAGAGATAAGCTAAGATATCAGAAAAGACTAAGTGGGCTCACATCCTATTAAGGGCAGAGAGAGAGGTAAGTCAAAACACTGAAAGAAGCTGAACAGGTCAGAGACACATATACATACATCCTGTTAAGTGCAAAGAGAGAAACAAGTCAAAACACTGAAAGAAGCTGGGCAGGTCAGAGCCACTTACATATATATCCTGTTAAGTGCAAAGAGAGAAACAAGTCAGAATATTAAAAGAAATCAAGCAGATAAAGGACCCTCACTTGCTGCCAAGTGTAGAATGAGAGACAAATTAAGGCACTGAAAGATATCAAGTGGGTGAGGGGCACTTACACCCTGTTAAGTGCAAGGGGAAAGGCAAGTTAAAACACTGAAAGAAACTAAATGGGTAGGGAACTCACCAACTATCAAAGCATAAAGGGAGCTATAAATCAGATATTAAGAAACCAAGGGAGTAAGAGCCACTGACCAACTGGTAAATGCAGAGAGAGAGATAAGGTAAAATATAAAAGGAAATAAGTAAACAAGGCACTCACTTTCTATGAACCACCATAAAAGGGTTAAATTAGACACTAAAAGAAAATAGGCAAACAAGGCACTTACTTTCTATTAATCACAGAGAAAGGGATAAATTAGATACTAAAAGAAACCTAGCAGGCAATAGGCACTCACTTTCTATTAACCACAGAGAAAGGGATAAGTTAGACACCAAAGAAAACTAAGTTGGCAATAGGCAATTACTTTCTATTAGGCACAGAGGAAGAGATAAGTTAGAACACTTAAAGAAATCAAGTAGGCAAGGGCCACTTGCAATCTGTTAAGTATAAAGAAAGAGCTAAGTTAGCAAAAAGTATCTAAACAAGCAAGGAATACCTAATTTCTTTTAAGTGTATAAAAAGAACAAGTTAAGACATTCAAAGAAACCAAGTGCATAAGGGGCACTCACTTTCTATTATACAAAGAGAAAAGGGCAGTCAGAATGCTGAAAGAAACCAAGCATACTAAGAACATTTACAAACTGTTAAATAAGAAAAGAGCCTTAAGTTAGAACATTATAGTAAATTGAGCAAAAAAGGGTCACTCACAACCTGTTAAAGTGCAAAGAAAGAGATCAGTTAAGCTACTGAAACAGCTAAAAGACACTTACAGCCTATTAAGCATAGAGAGAGAAAAGAGTAAGATACTGAAAGAAATAGAGCAGGCAAAGGACATTCACTTCCTATTAAGTGTAAGTAAAGGAAGGGAGAGAGAAGTTAGAACACCAAAAGATGCAGAGTATGCAAGGAACACTCACTCTCTGTCAAGTGCAGAAGGAGAAACAAGTTAAGCTACTAAAAGAGACTGACTTAAGGGGGGGACACTCACAGACTGTTAAGCATAAAGAGACAGGTTGGAACACTAGATAAAACCAAGTGGATAAGGAGCACTTACACTCTGTTAAGCATATAAAGACAAGTTAAGACACCAGGAGAATAGTGTGTATAATAGACACATACTGACTATTGAGCATAAAGAGAGGGATAAGTTAGAACATCATAAGAAAGATAAGCAAGCAAAGAGCACTTACAATCTATTAAGGGCAGAGCAAGAGACAACTCAGAATTATAGGTACTGAAAGAATGTGGGCAATAGGATAAAGGAGACTTACATACTGGCAAAGGCAGTAGGAGAGACAAAGTTAGAACACTGAAAGAAACTGAGCAGGCAAGGGGTACTTGCATTCTGTAGAACACAGAAGGGGGACAAATTAGAACATTAGAAGAAACTGAGTAGGCCAAGAGTACTCACAAACTGTAAAGCATAAAGGGAGAAACATGTTAGAACACTAAAGGAAATAAAGTAAGCAAGAACACCCACCACCTGTTGAAGTTAGAGGGAGGGATAAGTTAGAGTGCCAAAAGCAACTGAGCAGACAGAAAAACCCACATTCTGTTTAGCAGAGAGAGAAACAAGTTAGAACATTAAAAGAAACCAGGAAGCAAGAGGCACTTACACACTGTCAAGAATAGAGGTAAGGATAAGTTAAAAAACCAATAAAGCCAAATAGGTGAGAGACACTTACAGTCTATGGAGCAAAGAGAAAGTTTAGATCATCATAGAACATAAGCAAATAATAACAGACTGACAAAATACTGAGCAGTAACTTTGTTTTAGCAAGAGGTAATTGATAACACAATATCACAACTTACCCAAAGTGATGGAAATGCCACTATACATGCCATTATTACATTTTCTGTAGTGCTGAATTCAGTATTGCTGAATCCTGGGGTAGATTTACCAAGGATCCTGTAACAGGACTAAGCTCCTAACATTCTCCACCCAACTATAGATAATAACTTGCCTTTGAACAGCTTGCTTTATGTGTGATGGAAGTGCCAACATCTGTGCCTTTATTCCTTTCCCTGTATTCACAAACCCTAATTTATCATGAACCCTGTAATAAGACTAAGTTCCTCTCATTCTTATCCCATTATGCACAACAACTTACCATTTGACAGATTGCCTTATGTTCAGCTCCAGATTATCCTTCTGTATAGCCAAGAGTATGAGTGCAACTGCACCACCAAAGAGTGCATCAGCCGTCATTTCAATAAGATCCATACAGTGTTGGCCAGGCATGTTCATACCTGCATGACAGAGATTAGGATAGTGCATGTTGGTTGGTTGAAGTTATCCTCACCCGCCAAACAAATAAATGGTGGGGATCCCTTAAGGTTGGCCAGATAATGTTCGTCAAACATTCTTTCCATTTCGTCATCGAGGAGTGCTGGGTCACGATTCTCATCCTCCAACATGATCCTGATGTTGCGCCTGAACTGGTCACATTTGGTGAATACTGCTATCACAGGAACTTCCAAAATCCCTCATTACGATCCCAGTTCATCAAGGTACGGTTGGGGTTAAACGTACCATTCTTATCTGGGCAAATGTCATCAAAATGCATTAAATCTAGCGATGGTCGATCATTGTCCATCGGAATGCAGTACCTGAGGGACAACTGTGAATTCTCAACTGTAGGTACTCAATGGAACGGACCATATCGCATGCAATCTCTGCTCCAGATATTTCTCCCGCGACTTACGACGGACAAACTCTTGCACAGTCTTTAGTTCATCTTCGCCACCTGACTCGAATCCACAGGAGTCATGGAAAACATAACCTGTATGATTCGTGAAGACGAGCTCGTCCTCGATATTGTGTAGGCCACGCTGAAAGCAGGGTCTCCATGATTAGCCGTCAACGACAATAATGAGCCCATCTAACCTCCACTGAACCCTCGAGTTGAACCTGACCAGACAATGAGATCGAAAGTGTCACTAAGAATGAGAACATACCCTCTCGCGCTCTCCCTCTGGACCAAGCCTGTAGATCTCTGGACTCTCGGTGGTATCGCAAACTCTTTGGAGAATCGAGGTCTTGCCTGCATTTGCTCTTCCAATAATAAGGACTCGGAACTTGACATCGTCGGGAACTTCGGGGAGGAATTGTTGGGTGGGCATAGTACCAAAGTGCTACAAAGATAGAAAACTCGCCACGCGTGGGTATTTGTGTCCTTGTGTCCCGGAGTCCGTGTAGCCCCGAAACTTTGTTTTTGTTACAAATAAAGTATAAACAACAGCTCTACTAGTACTGTAGGACGTACGGTCGACACCGAACAACCCGACCTGTTAACGCGCTTCGCGATCCCCCGAAGACATGGTTGGCTCTTCTGACACCTCTCAGTGTCCCTATGGCCTCGAAGTGCTCCAAAACACAGTGTGATAACTACGCGACTGATGGATACGACAAGTATGATACCAGTGCAGCCGATTGATTATCCGAGTCATCACTATCATTTGTCACTGTCTCGCCGTCTACCTTTACCTCCGAAAGTCACCTCGACGTCCCACCACCAGGAGTCCTAGGATAGTTTCCACATGTCTGTATTGCTTAGACCGGCTTCCTGCGCCACAGCCCTTATCGCGAACGTCGACAACTCCCAGTGCTCGCCCTCAACATCTGCGACGACCCGCCTCGTGCCCAGCACGTCCTCATAGTTCGCCCTTCACCTCGGCTACGGCTATGTTCCAGGTTGTCACACAAACGTCCTCACTTCCTGCCTCGACCTGACTCCACCAACACCGTCGACGGTTGTTCTCGGAGCCTACACTCAACATTAGCTGTAGTTCTCCGTTGCCTACCACGACTATCCCGTTATCACTGAGCTTTGCTTACCGCTTTCTCTCTATCAAACTTCCTCACTGTGCCTTGTGCTGGATCCACCGCTGTAATGAGCCTTTATGTACAGTGTTAGTTGAAAGTAATTTATATTTGTGGCCATGGCATGTTCAGCTGCTCTGAAACCGAAGGAATACCAACCTGAGAAAGAAGGTATCGCGGCAACCTATTTCAGGATATCAAGCCACCAGTTTCTCGAGGCCCGTCGTAGACGTGGTTTCAGCACTGGTCACAAGATCGGGTATGCGTGGTCTACTCGGGACTATAACTCACAAACCTGAGATCGGAGGTCTCGGTTGGCGGTGCAAGTAGTGGATGTGAGTTAGTACGGGGCTAGGGAGAACGAAGATGTATGGGCCTTGTCGAGCTGGAATACTGATGGGCAGTGAACGACGGCTCGTGAGGGAGGTGGTGCACTTTTGACGCACCGACATTTCGTTCAGCTTCACGCCCTGCGGGCACTCCCATTTACAAGACAGTAACCGACTCAAC
This sequence comes from Russula virescens, assembly GCA_003316435.1. NCBI lineage: Eukaryota > Fungi > Basidiomycota > Agaricomycetes > Russulales > Russulaceae > Russula > Russula virescens. The sequence goes on along the minus strand of QFEY01003306.1, from coordinate 15,467 downwards.
AAACCTGCGTTGACAATTATACGAATGCGAATCATGAAGATATTGCGACAGACCTCTTGGCGAGAGTCCGTGTACTTCGAATGCTTCTCGCCGACCGAGTCGTCCTTCTCTGACAAGTTGACAGCTGAGGCGACAATGACTAGAGCCACGACAAACTTGGAAATTTTGTCACTCGCTTAGGCGCTGCCAGTGAGCGCTGATCACTAAGACTGAAAATTGCGATCGCAGTCATGCAAACGCCCATCGAATCCCTCGTGTACCCTTATCAACTACTGTAGGGAGGATACGTTCATGACACCAACTTGAACATGCTAATGGCTACCTTACGTGTAAAATCCCACCACCAGCAGTAAGTTGCAAAGAAACTTGCGGGGACTTCAAGGGAAAGAGCCCCAAGCCCGGTCGTCAACAACAACCCGAGTCACTAACCCGCGCCGACAATGTATAGTAGTCCTGGCGCTGCCCTCCCACCACTGCTCTCCGTCATCACCATTCATGAGTGCATACGCCCTCCTACCACCATCAGCGGTTCCGGATCCCACCTCAGTGACCCATAATAGTCTCTCACGCATCCCCACTGCCTACTCCGACCCGTCCACACTGTCAGGCCTTATGACAGACGTAAAAGGGTTCTAGCGCCTGCACTTCACCTCGGCGACGGCACGCCACGTGTCCAGCGTGTCTTCACGATGCAACACGTAGACAGCACCATTGCTAATTATATATGGCGGAACGGTTGTTGGGTTGTGGATGTCCCAAGTTATCAGGGGTGCATGTTGCGGCTTTGGCTAACTAAGGGCGAAGGATCGATAGCTTATAATGGTTATGATCTTCTGGACTTCTTTGTGTTTATCTTGTTTCTCGAATGTGCGAAGCAGGAAAGAGCGGAGTGAAGGTTGGATAGGGAATAAGGACGGCCTACTCGTATACAAGCGTAACAGCATGATGTTGTCATGCACCTAAAAGAATAATATGAGTGCGAGGAAAAGTGTGGGCAAGAGATGGCAGTTACACGTGCCATTGGCCGAGTAGTTTGCGGAGGCCTTGAGTGTAAGCAGGGTGTGTGAGTCCTGGACGAGTATACTCGGCAGAATCGAGTCCGTAGGGATAGGGAAAAAGAAATGGTGGTCAGTAGATTATTGGTCGATGGAGTTCAACACCATAATAAGGAATACCTACACGTTCACTCATCTGAGTATGATAATTGCGTGTGAAAAGAGGTGGTGAATCATCCGGGCACTGCATGGACTGGAACAAAGAGAGGACCGAGAAAGTCCTTACTCGTGGGTCTGGGATAAGCAGGGCTGATATTCGACATACGCGCCTGGAGAGGCGCATAGCCTCACAGAGGGAACATGTACTTTACACTCTGCCTATCAAACTGTGCCATCCCAGATGGCAGCGATAAGCATGTATGCTGTCTTGTTATTGGTTGTCCCATTGGGAGGCGGAGGAGTTGGGGGATGAGAATACGTGACGGTTGGGACGTACTGATGGTCATTCGAATTGGGAAGAGACAGGTGGGGAAGGCTACGGTCGATGGCAGAGGATGCAATAGGATTGAGGAGTTAGGTTATGGAATTGCGCTCGTGGGCATAAGGGCTTGAACGGCCCGATTCATCGCTGTCATACACAGCAGGCTCTGCGAGGACTGTCGCAGTTGCAGTTGCTAAGCCATAAAACGTAAGGGTGTGCATGCGAAGAAGGTGGAGGCGGAGGAAGTAAGTTGTTGTGCGTGAGCTATTGTCAGGCCCGAGGATAGAGCGGGTGGGAGTTGTGAGTACCTGTCGAGCTTGTGAAGTGCTTCTTCACTCACTTCAATTCAGTGGCGTTGACTGCATACACATACAGCGCACGATGCGATCAATCAGTTGACAGACAAGAAGGGACTGATAAAGTGCTATCGGCGCACCGTTGGAATGCCTCTCCATGTCTTCCATAAACTCTTATACTGGGAAGATACGGGCCAATTCGAAAGCATCTGATGCGGGAGGGAATAGGGAGGTAAGGAAGGTGCTGTGATACGAATGTGTTTGACCCATGATGGTGAGCGATCTTTGGAAATGAGGTGATTATAATCCAGGTGGGTCAAAGGCAACGATACTGGCGAGGATATGAATTTGACATGAGAATTATTACATGCTGGCATTTCCGTGTGACGCGCGCTCAGCCAGCGCTCGGATGTTCAGCGCACCTTCTGTACTGCATGTCGCACACATGGACATCCACGGACGCTATGACACAACCAAATACATACACCAGCTACACCCACACTAGCTAGCCTATCACCAACGCCGGTGAGGGTGCATGACTCGGAACTCTTCGCGCTCCCGTTCTTCAAAACCGTCTATGCTCTCTCCGATCTCTCGACCCCTCCCGGAAATCTGGCATTGCGGTCACCTGCGTATCAGGACCCGACGCGCTCAGCGTCTGGCAGCGAACCGTCCGCCCCATCTGAGCTCGAGCCCGAGTAGCCCATACAACTACTCACACGGTCAACCACGATCATCTTCACACGCGTACACACAACGAGGAGGAGATGCGCCTCTAGCACTATCCCGAACCACAGAAGCTTAAGCGCTGCCTCTTCGTGGACCCGCACGCAGCAGAGCACTTCGATGACACGCTCGCCGTTTTCTTCTGTGGTGCGTCCGCGTCCTAACGCTCCTCCCGTCACCGCTAACTCCGGACTCTTCACGCATGCCCCACAGCCCCCACTCGTTCACCATAGAGGATGTATTAGAACAATATGTATACGCTGCGCCATTATCAACGCGGTGTTACCCACGCTTGGGCGCGCCCCAGCCTGTCGCCTCACCGCTCTGGGCGAGTTTACGCGCCCCGCGTACGAGGGCGGCCGGCTTAATCTCACGCAGATCGAGGGGCTGTGAGACCCCGTGGACACAGATACGGACTGTCAGCAGCGTGCAGCGCTGCGCGTTGCAAGGGCAGAGGCGCCTCTTCCTCTTCAATGCACCACACGTATGACTGATGACCGATCGCGCACACGTTGCATATTTTGATCTGGTTAGGTTTTGCAGGGCAGACGCGAAAAGGCTCCGTGAGGACATCATAGGCTGTCTATCGCTCGTCGAGCCCCTCATTGACTTTGGACAGGGCGAGGAGATTGAGGAGGGAGTGCTCGACGAAGGTGCATCTATATCTCTTTTGGAACGTGGAGTCGTTTGAGCATTTTATTGACGATCTATGCCCAGCGAAGAGTACAACATTTAAAGGATATGATCTTGTCAGACAACCGGCGGGGCGAGATTATACGAGCGGGAATCCCTTGCGATCTTTGTTCCGCCGAACGTTGGCAAAAGCAGTCTTGTAAACTTTCTCAGTACGGCTCAACACACCTCCCTGATACCGATATCACCGTTCCGCGCTGACAAATAAGAGGGCAACCCAGCGTGATGCCGCAATTGTCACCCATGTGCCAGGCACGACGCACGATATTTTGGAGATCTCGCGGGATATTGGTGGGCTCCCTGTTCTGGTCGCTGACACGGCCGGCTTGCGGGAGACCGCAGATGAAGTGGAACAGATTGGGATCGAGAAGGCGAGAAAGCGAACGTTCTTCCGTTTCATCTTTTCCTATTCTCAATAACAATTAACGTAACTTCCTGTATGCTTGCCTGCATGTGTGCCTGTATCGCAGAGTACAAGCAACAGATGTTTCACTTCTCGTACTCGCGTGCCCTGATGCGATCCCCTTCGAGATGCCTTCCGGTTCACGGCTCGAGATCCCACCGGAGCTCGCACCGCTCGTGATTTCAAACACGTTCATCCTACTTAACGAAATGGATCTGCTCCCGACATCCGCGCAACAGGCGCCGGAAGCGCTTATTAGCGGGCTACCACAGTACGGTTGGGCAGTCAGCCTCGCCGAGGACGCTGGCACTGGTGACTTTCTGGCAGGGCTTGTCATGGCACTAAGAGGCCAGTACAGCGCTCCCCCCTTAATGACCTTTTTGTGACTAACAAGGTCTCATCGGCGTGCTTGGACCTTTGTCACATATCATGTATGCAGGTATCACCGTCTCCAAGATCTGACAGCGAGGATGCGGGCGCACCGCTGATAACGCACGGCATCGCGCCCACTTAGAATCCACGCTGGAGTTCTTAGATGCCTTTCTGGACATGCGTGGTGCGTGGTGGATTCTCGATATCATCTGGCGTGTATCCTATCTGACTCATGGATGTCCGCTTGTAGGCGTTGAGGATATCGTTTAATGCGCAGAGGAGTTACGCTATGCTGCTCAGACAGTAGGCAAGATCTCTGGTCTGGTAGATGTTGAAGGTGTCCTGGATGTGATTTTTAGTCAGTTCTGTATAGGGAAATGGCCTGCACCAAGGCTTGTCTCAATTGTCCCGATATACAACAACTAATAATAACCAGTAAGGAACAATTATAGAAGACGGTGTCCAAGGATGAATTCTGTAACTTGTAACATAGAATAAGTCTGAGAAGGTGCAGAAAACTGGTTTTTAACTGCATTGTGAGTGTTAGAAGCTATATATCGAGAATATGCCCTATCCAAAGCCTCTTTAAGAGTTGGGCTAGATGATGAGGCACAATAAAGGGAAGCATGCTCCAGAATGAGAATTGATACTATTATAAATGTTAGAGATAGCAGAGACAGACAGAGGAAATATACCAATCATTGTATGATGTGTAGCATCACTGGATATAGAGAGTGGTGGCTGAAACTATATTAGTAAAACTGAGATAGAACTGCAAATTGGCAACATTACTTCAATAACAAAAGATCTCAACTTGGAAAACATCATCTGAGAAAAAGGTTCTAAGGACACAGAAAAAAGCAAATATAACAGCACTTACTTTCTGGAAAATAAAAGGAAAAGGAAGTTATGACACAAACTAAAGAAGGCAAGGAACACTTACTGGCTGTTAAGTGAAAGAATGGCAAGTTACAACACTGAAAGAAGCTGAATGGATAAGTGGAACCCACATTCTGTTAAGCACAGAGAAAGGCATAAGTGAGCACACTTACAAAAACACTAATGAATAAGAATACTTACAGTCTGTGAAGCACAGAGAGAAAGATAAGTCAAGTCACTGAAAAGGAACTGAATGGGTGAGTGGGTGAGAATCACTTGCCAGCTGTTTAAAGTGGAGAGGGGGACAAGTTAGGATATTAAAAGAAATTAAGCAGATAGGGGGCCTTACATTCTTTTAGAGAGAGAGAGAGAGAGAGAGAGAGAGAGAGAGAGAGAGAGAGAGAGATTAGTTAAGATAAAAGGCAGGCAAGAGGCACTCACCTGCTTCAAGAGATACAAGTCAAGATACCAGAAGAAACTGGGTGCACAAGAAACACTCACATTCTATAGACAGAATAAACAATCAGTTAAAGAAAGTCATTAAAAAAAATGCATAGGCAAGAAACACATACATCCTATTAAAAGCAGAAAAAGAGATAAGCTAGAATGCTAGAAGAAAATGAGCAGATAAAGGGCATTTACAGCCTGTAAGCAGAGAGAGATAAGTCAGAACAATAAAAGGAGTCAAGCAGATAAAGGGCACTTGCTTTCTTCTAAATGCAGATGATAAAGGATGTGTTAAAATATTAAAAGAGGCTGAGCAGGTGAAAGACATTTACATACTGTCAAGTGCAGAGAGGGAAATAAGTCAGAACATGAAAAGAAATCAAGGAGACAAAGCACACTCACTTGCTGCCAAGTGCAGAGTACAGGACAGAATAAGACACTAAGATATATTAGGTGAGTGAAGGGCACTTACTGACTGCTCAGTGCAGAGGGAGAGATAAGTTAGAACTCTAAAAGAAACCAAATAGGTGAGAGAACCCACCAACTATCAAGCATAAAGAGAGGAACAATTAGGATGGCCAGGAGATCAAGTGGGCAAGGGACACCCACCAACTGTTAAATGGAGAGAGAAGGATAAGTTAAAATATAAAAGGAACCAAGCAGGAAAGATAACCACTTTCTGTTTATTGCAGATAGAGACAAGTTAAAATATTAAGAGAAATTCAGTGGGCAATTGGCACTCACTTTCTATTAAGCACAAAGGGAGGGATAAGTTAAAATACTAAAAGGAATCAAATAGATAAAATATATTTACAACCTGTTAGGTATATAAGGAAGAGTTAAGTTAGAACCTAAAAAGAAACTAAGTAGATGAGGGACACTCACTCTCTTTTTAAGTGTATAAGAAGAATAAGCCAAGATATCAAAGAAACTAAATATATAAAGGCTACTCACTCTCTATTATATAAAGAGGAAGAATAAGTTAAGACATTAAAAGAAACCAAGTATACAAGAGCCACTCACACTCTATTATAAAAAAAGAAAGGGCAGTTAGAGAACTAGATGAAACTAAGCAGGCTAAAAACACTTACAGTCTGTTAAGTAAGATAAGTTGGATAAGTTAGAACATAAAAGGAAATTGAGCAAAAAAAGGGTCATTCACATGCTGTTAGAAACAGAGAAAGAATGTTAAGATACTGAAAGAGTTAGAGCAGACAAGGGACACTCACTCTCTATCAAGTGCAGATGAAGAAAGAAAGGGAGAAGTTAGAAAACTAAAAAGAATAGGGCAGAAAAGAACACCCACTTCCTGCCAAGTGCCAAGGGAGAAACAAGCTAAGCTATAAAGAGAGACTAACTGAGGAAGGGACACTTACAAGCTGTTAAAAAAGGGATAAGTTAGGACACTGAAAAAAACAGTGCATAAAATAGACACACTCACAGACTATTAAGTGCAAAGAGAGGGACAAGTTAAAATATTGAAGAAACTGAGCAGGCTAAAAGCACTTGCATACTATTAAGTTCAGAGAATAGACAAGTTAAAACACTAAAAGAAACTGTGCAAGCAAAGAGCACTTACAGACTATTAAGTAGAGCATGAGACAATTTAGAACTATAGATACTAAAAGGCACCAAGTGAACAAGGGAGACTTACAAACTGTCAAAGGCAGTAGGAAAGACAAGTCAAGACACCAAAAGAAACTGAAAAGGCAAAGGGCACTTGCATTCTGTTAAGCACAAAGAGGTAAACAAATTAGGACACTAAAAGAATTCAGGCTATAGGCACTCACAACCTGGTAAGCATAGAGGGAGAGACATATTAGAACACTAAAAGATATCAAGTGGGCAAAGAACACTCACAAACTATTAAAGTCAGAGGGAGGGATGCATTAAAGCATTAAAAGCAACTAAGCAGACAGAAAAACCCACATCCTGTTAAGTATAGAGAGACAGGTCAGAACATCAAAAGAAACTGAGCAAGAGACACTTACATACTATCAAGCATAGAGTTAAGAACAAGTTAAATTATTAAACAAAGCCAAATAGGTGAAAGGCACTTGCAGTCTATGGAGCAAAGATGGAGGGATGGTTAGGGCAACATAGAAAATAAACAAACAATAGCAGACTGACAAAAAACTGAGCAAAAACTTTATGTTAACAAGAGGCAAATTGAAACACAATATTGCAACTCACCCAAAGTGATGGGAATGCCTCTATGCATGCCTCTAATACATTTTCTGTATTGCAAGTAGATTTACCAAGAATCCTGTAATAGAACTAAGCTCATCTCCATCCCACTATGCACAACAACTTGCCATTGAATAGCTTGCTTTATGTATAATGGAAATGCCAACATTCGTGCCTTTACTCCTTTTCTTGTATCCCCAAATCCTGGAGTAAATTTATCATGGATCCTGTAATAGGACCAAGCTCCTCTCATTCTCATCCCAATATGCACAAGAACTTACTGTTTGATGCATTGCCTAATGTTCAGCTCCAGGTTATTCTTCTGTATAGCCAAGAGTATGAGTGCAACTGCGCCACCAGAGAGCGCATCGGCCGTCATTTCAATAAGATCAATACAGCGTTGGCCAGGTGTGTCCATCCCTACATGGCAGAGATCCAGAGATTAGAATAGTGCATGTTGGTTGGTTAAAAATATCCTCACCCTCCAAACGTACAAACGGTGGAGATCCCTTAAGGTTGGCTAGATAATGTTCACCGAACACTCTTTCCATCTCATCATTGAGGAGCGCTAGGTCGCGATTCTCATCCTCCAACATGATCCTGATGTCGCGCCTGAATTGATCATACTTGGTGAATACAGCTATCACAGGAACTTGAAAAATCCCTCAATTCGATCCCCAATTCATAAAGTTGTGTTTTGACATACCGTTCTTATCTGGGCAAATGTCGTCAAAATGCATTAAATCTAGCGATGGTCGATCATTGTCCATCGGAATGCAGTACCTGAAAAACAACTTTGTGAATTTGCAACTGTAGGTACTCAAAGGAACAAACCATATCGCGTGCAATCTCTGCCACAGAAATTTCTCCTGCGACTTACGACGGACAAACTCTTGCACAGTCTTCAGTTCATCTTTACCGCCTGACTCGAATCCACAGGAGTCATGAAAAACATATCCCGTATGATTCGTGAAGACGAGCTCATCCTCAATGTTGTGTAGGCCACGCTGAGAGCAGGGTCCTCATGATTAGCCGTCAGCCGACAAGAATGAGCCCACCCAACCTCCACTGAACCCTCGAGTTGAACCTGACCAGACGATGAGGGATGAGGTCGAAAGTGTCACTAAGAATGAGAACATACCCTCCGGCGCTCTCCCCATGGGCCACGCCTGTAGATCGCCGGACTCTCGGTGGTATCGCAAACTCTTTGAAGAATCGAGGTCTTGCCTGCATTTGCTCTTCCAATAATAAGGACTCGGAACTTGACATCGTTGGGGACACTGGGAAGGAATTGCTGCGCATCCATAGTACTAAAGTGCTGCAAGATGGAAAACTCGCCAGAGGCTTGACCACGCGTGAGAAATTGCCGGTATTTGTGGAACTAGGTACAGGTACACTTGAGCGTGGCTCCATAACTGTGGCGTACAAACAGAGTACAAACAGCAGCTGACCGGGACAAGTACTAACGTCACACGTAACGTTACCTGCGCAGCAGCCCGGGCCTCCTCAGCAACTTTTTTAGATATTGCTTTTCTTATTTTATTTTAATTTTTTGTTAAAATTAAGAAAATTACCAGAAAAGTAGCTGGACAAGTTATGTTGTGAGTACTTCCGGCATTCGCTATCAAGTCCCGTGCGAGCCCTCACAGGCCTCATCATCAACACACAAAAACATGCCCTGGAAACTATCCGAATCAGGGATCTGCCAATCCTCAAAAATAGCGCGACATATGTCTTGGTGAGTCTCGAAGAGTTTGTAACTTCGTATGCTTCGTATGCCTCTTAGTGCCGATCACGTCGTCCTCCCTGATAATCGAGACGTTAATGTGAGATCCACGATGTACTGCGTAGGTCATAAAAAGACGAAATTTCGGGTCATTTCTCCTCCACCCATTTTGCTTTCCCTATAAGGCACCACACGCCCCGCTCGTTCCTGACAGCGGACGTCCTAGAACTACATGTGCACACGATGGCCGCGCTGTCGTCAGCGTGATTCTATCAGCGCTTGGGGTGCATCCCAACTTGAACGTGTTGCCCCATCTCTTAGGGTGAGTTCGTGCGCCGCCTTGACCTCACGCAGGTTGAGGGGCTGCGTGACCTTGTGCCAGTGGGCGCAGACATGGTGTCTCAGCGCATAGCCTTGGGCGTCGCAGGGGTGGGTGCATCACTTTCTTTCCTTGTACCAAGCGTACACAACTGAACGATCGCTCGCATGCTGCGTACTTTGACGTGGCCGGTTCTTGCAGGGCGAGGCTCGAAGAATGTTTGTTGCATCACGATGAGGACATCATCGGCTGGCTTGTGCTCATCGAGGCCCTCATCGACTTTGGAGAGGGGGAGGAGACTGAGGAGGGTATGTTCGACGAAGCTACGTGGGTGATACGCCATTCTTTTTTCTGCACGTGAGGATGTTTGAGCATTGATTGACGATCTATGCATGGTGATGCGACGAGAGCAACGTTAAAGGATAGGATATAATTGATCTTGTCAGGTAGCTGGCGGGGTGACTTCATATGAGCTGAAATCTGCCTTGCGATCTTTGGTCTACTAAACGTTGGTAAGAGCAGCTTTTTAAACTTTCTCAATATGATGCAACCCACCCCCTAGGACCGATATCGCCAGTATGCGCGTTGACAAATAGTCAGGCAGCTCAATAAGAAGCCGCGATTATGACCACGGACCGGGTACGACGCGCGATATCTTGGTACTCTCACTAGATATCTGTAGGCACCCAGTCCTAGTCGCCGACATGCGACTTGCGAGAGACCGCAGACGAGGTGGAACAGATTGGGACCGAGTGTGCGCGAAAGGCGTGCATCTCTTCCTACTCATCTTGTTCCATAAAATGGGTCTTCTCCCAACATCCGCGCAGGCATCAACCGAGCTTGCCACCCGCTTCCGCAGCAGGGCCGGCGATCAGCGGCCTCGCCTCGCAAACTGACACTGGACTTCCTAGCAGGGTTTGCCACGGCACTAGGGGACCTGTGCAACACTCCCGCTCCACTTAATGATTGTTCTTTGCGACTGACGCGAGTTCGATCGGATTCTTCGGACCTGATTCACATGCCATGCATGTAGGTATCAGCTTCTCTAAGATGCCGATGGCGAGGACACCAGCACCAGCACCCCTTTACCACGCACCTATGGCGTCCTACCACCTGGAATTCCGCCCTGGCGTTCTTGGACGCCTTTCAGGACACGCATGGTGCGGTTTTTCAGCCTCATCAGGCGGGCGTCCTATTCTACTCAGGGATGCCCGCATGTAGGGGTTCGGGATATCGTCTTCGGCGCATGAGAGTTACTCTTGCTGCCCAGAAATTTTGCAAGATCTCCGGCCTCGACGACACCCTATATATGATCTTTGGTCGGTTCTGTACATAGGATGGGTCATTCACTCAACGGGATTCTGCACGTGTCAAACATACTTGAGCTGCATGGTTGGCTCTGCAAATATCTCATTGGTAGTGATAGCATGGGTGCAGAAAATGAATTCTCATAGCTAAGACCTGTTTATACAAGATATAACAATGGATAATAGCAAGCAAAGACTAATTATTTGATACAATGTTTAAGAATGAATTTTGTATACTGTGAAATGGTATAATCCTGAGGAGGTGAAGAAAATTGCTTTATAACAGCATCATGAGTGTCAGAAGTCCTATATTGAGAACATGCCCTATTTAAAGCCTGATCATAAGTTGGCCTGGATGATGAAGCATAACAAAGGCAGGCATGCTCCAGAATAAGAATTGACACTAGTTTGAATGTCAGAAATTGAAGAGGCAGACAGTGAAAATGTACCAATCATTGTGTGATGTGTAGAATTACTAGATATAGAGAGAGGTGGCTGAAAACATGTTAGTCAAACAGAGACAAAACTATAAAATAACAATAATACACTGGTAACAAATGATCTCAATTGGGGAAATAATATCTAAGAAAGGAGAATATGAGAATATGAAAAGCAATTATAACAGAATAATTTACCCTCTGGAAACCAACAAGGGTGGGCAAGTTAAGAAACTTGACCAGTGAGGCACTTACAGCCTGTTAAGCACAGAGGGGGAGACAAGTTAGAACACCAGAGATAATTAAACAGGCAAAAGATACTCACTTTCTGTCCCATGCCAATGTAGAGACAAATTAAGACACTGAAAAAACTAAGCAGACAAGAGATGCTCACAGACTGTTGAGATAGTGGGAGAATAAGTTAAAATACCCCCAAAGAACTAAGCAGGCTAAGGACACTTACCAACTGTTAGTTATAGAGTGAGAACAAGTCAGGACACCAAAAGAAACCAGATGGGTGAGGGTCACCCACCAACTGTTGATTATATAGAAGGGACAAGTTAGAGTATCAAAAGAAATTAAGTGGGCAAGGGGCACTAACAGGCTGTCAGATGCAGAACAAAGTCCAAGTTAGAATATAAAACCCCAAGCAGGCTGGGACACTTACCAACTGTCAAGCATAACAAGGGGTTGCAAGTCAGAACACTAAAAGAAATTGAAATAGACAACAGGTACTTGCATTCTATGCACAGAGAGAAACAACTCAGAATGCTGAAAGGAGCTAAACAGGCAAGGGGCACTTACTTCCTGTTGAATGCAAGAGAAATAGGTTAAGACACCAAAAAAGCTAAGTGATTGGATGACACTCACAAACTGTTAAGCACAGAGAGATAGATAAGAACACCAAAAGAAAATGAATGAATAAAGGACACTCACTCCCTGTTAAGCACACAGAGAGGGACAAGTCAGAACACCAAAACAAAACTAAGTGGGCAAGGGACACTCACTAACTGTTAAGTGCAGAATAAGGACAAGTCAGAACACTTAAAGAAACTGAAAGGCTAGGGCCACTCACCAACTATCAACCAGAGAAAGGGTCAAGTCATAATACTAAAGAAACTAAGGTGATGGGCACTCACCAACTGTTAAGTTCAGAGGGAGAGACAAGTTGAGACACTTAAAGAAATTGGGCAGGCAGTAGACACTCACTTTCTGTCAAGTACAGATAAAGGAGCAATTCAGGTTACTATAAGTAAAGCCAACAAGAGGTACTCACCAACTGTTGAATGCATACAGAGAGACAAGTTAGAACATTAAAACAAACCAAGCAGGCAACAGACACTTGCTTCCTGTCAAGCATGGAAGTGGGAACAATTCAGAATACTGAAAGAACTGAAAGAGTTAGGACCACTCACAAACTGTTAAGTGCAGAAGAACAAGTCAGGTTATCAAAAGAAACTGAGTGGGGAGGGCTCTCACACTCTGTTAGGCACAGATAGAGTAGCAAGTCAGGATATTAAAAGAAACAAGTAGGCAAGGACCACTAGCCAACTGTGAAGTAGATAAGGAGAGATGAGCTAGAACACCAAAAGAAATTGAGTGGGGAAGGGACACTCACATCCTGTTAAGCATAGAGGGAGAGTTAAATTAAGATACCAAAAAAAACAATCTGACTGCACAAGGGGCCACTTACAAACTGTTGAGCATAAAGAGAAGAAGTCAGACAGGTCAGAACACCAAAAGAACTAAGTGAGTAAGGGGCACTCACAGACTATTGGGTGCAGAGTGAAGGATAAATAAGAACACAAAAGAAATCAAGTGGATATGGGGCACTAACTTCCTGTAAAGCACAGAGAGAGAGACATGTCAGAGTATCAGAAGAGACTGAGCAAGCAAGGGACACTAACAAACTGTGAAGTACAGAGAGAGACAAGTTAAGACCTTAAAAGAAACTGAATGAGCAACTGATACCCACTCTCTATGGAGGAGAGAGACAAATTAGAATATGAAAAGAAACTGAGCAGGCACTCACTTCCTATTGGTATCCAGGGAAAGACAAGTCAGGATACTGAATGAAACTAAGGGGACAACAGGCACTCACACTCTGTAAAGCACAGGTGGAGTGAAAAGTTAGGACAACATGGGCAACAATCTAGCAAAGACTGACTGACAAAAAACTATGCAATGATCTTGTTTCAGCAAGAGCCTGGGGCAAGTCAAAATACAATATTACAACCTACCCAGAGTGACGGAAATGCTACTATGCATGCCTTGATTACTTTGTTTGTATCCCAAGTAGATCCATCATGGATCCTGTGATGTGACTAAGCTCCTCTCATCCAACTATGTGCAACAACCTACCATTTAACTGCTTGCTTTATGCTTAACTCTAGGCTATCCTTCTGTACAGCCAAGAATATGAGCGCAGCCGCGCCACCAGAGAGCGTCTTGGCAGTTATTTCGATAAGATCAGTACATCGTTGGCTATGATTGTCCATTCCTGCACAGCAGATATTAGTATATGACATGTCCGGTGGGTTACAGTAATAAAGTCCTTACGCTCCAACCGTACATATGGTGGGGATCCCCTACTAGTACTAAGGTAAGCCAGATAACGTTCACAGAACATCCTTTCTATCTCCTCCTTGAGGTGCACTGGGTTACGATTCTTATCCTCTAGCGTGATCCTGATGTCGCGCCTGAACTGATCATACTTGGTGAATACCGCTATCACAGGAACTTGAAAAATCCCTTATTTCGGTGCACAGGTCATAAAGTTGTCTTCGGACGAACCATTCTTATCCGGACATATGTAGTCAAAATACTTTAAATCTAGCAGTGGACGATCGTTGTCCATCGGAATGCAATACCTTAAAGAAGTTCTTGTGAACGCGCAGTTATAGATACTAAAAGGGACAAACCATATCGCGTGCAGTCTCATCTTCAGCTGCCTTTCCTGCGACTTACGACGCACAAATTCTTGCACGATCTTCAGCTCCTCATCGCTACCAGCCTCAAATCCGCAAGAGTCGTGGAAGATATATCCTCTATGACTTGAAAAGGTGAGTTCGTTCTCAATATCATGCTCGCCACGCTGCGAGCAGGATCCTCGCGATCAGCTGTCATCGACAAGAATGAGCCTATCTAACCTCTACCGAACCCTCGAGTTCAAGTTGAACCTGACCAGAAGATGAGATCGAAAGTGCCACTAAGGGTGAGAACGTACCCGCTTGCGCTCTCCCCATGGACCAGGCCTGTAGACCTCTGGGTTCTCAGTGGTACCGCAAACTCTCCGCAGAATCGATGTCTTTCCTGCATTTGCTCTTCCAATAACGAGGACTCGGAACTTGATATCGTAGGGGACCTCGGGGAGGTTCTGCTGTGCGTACATTGTACCAGGTGTTGTATGATGAGATGACCAACTCGCCAAGGGGTTGAACAGCCTGAGTCTGTTGTCAGTGGGCAGTGGGCGTTTAACGTAAAAAGCTTATGCCCTTGTGGCCACGTGGATCCGGTTGTAGTACAAACACCAGCTGATTGTGAACGCCAGTCTGATGGATACAACGAGGATGGCGCGTGGCTGACTGTCCGATTCACGGAAGGTCACGTCATGACTTCCAAGTTGTGACTCCAGGCTCAAACTTGCAAATGCCGCTTCCTCAGCACCTCATTTCAATTACCCACATTATGCCAGGCAAGCTAGTACATGGCACTAACCTGATGAGAGCTTCGTAATGTCCCGCTATTGCCAGAAAACCTGCTGGGGAACAGCGATCAAGGTCACCGACCCCGCCTATGTTACTGTCACGCCCTCCAGCCTCTTATATCGCCTTCCCTCGGCTGCTCGTCCTCGTCAGTAAGTTATCAAAACGCGTGTCGTTCGTGGTATTCTTTCCGTTCTGGCTCGCCGACGTCGTTGCTGTCAACGGATCCCAGATCCCATACTCAACTGGAGCTATGGTTCTCTGCTGCCTGCTTTGCCCATCTTGTTGTTGTTGTGCCCTCATCAGGTAGACGTCCAACTACTTTTCTTAATTTTTTTTGTAATTTTTGCAATTTCTTGTAAAAAATACCAAAAAGTAATATCATCTACTTGCCAGACTAAGTTCTGAGCAGATCTCAAAAGCACATCCATATAACAAGTAAATTCACTTCAAAAAGTATCATGGCCAGGAAAAGGAATGCATATTCCAGACCAG